>NW_010578800.1:47677-70582 GCF_000705375.1 Tinamus guttatus | reverse complement strand
TCAGCTATGCTGACTGACTGTGTCCTCTAGCCAGCCCCTGCAGGCATCAGAGGTACAGCATGTCCTTCAAGCTTTCATCCTCCCAGAACACCTGGCTCAGTAGTTATCAGAAAATCTCTCTTTTGGTCTCTCCATGGTCCCTCCTGACTGAGACCTGGTATTTGTAAAACCCTTGAGATTCTCCTCTCCTAGGGGCTGTAATTCCCATCTTCCTCACAGATTTGTTTCTCTCAGCTGGCAACATGCTGTGCTAGAGGCCAACATTTTTCATGGTGTTTTAACAAGCCCTGTCAAATGTGTCACCTCAAATGTCCTGCTTTTTATCATAAAGTGAATGCACTACTACTAAATGCATGGGAATTGCTAAAATGGGAAGAAAAGGGTTCCCCTTCCACTGTGGTCTCTAGCTCATGTTTAATGGAAAGGCTCTTCCAGATTTTCCCAGCAGCAAGTCCTTCTCCCTCTCTTCTAGTGCCTTCTTCCTACATAACTTTGCAGTCCAGGGTGCAGCTATTTGCTAGTTCCTGTGAGCTTATCTCATTATATCTGGCTTTCCCTGGGTCAACAAACAAGAGAGGCTCTATAGCTGAAGTGGGAAGTATCTTCTGCCTTAAATAAATGAGCAGAGACCAATCCCTCCTTTGGAGTGTTCCCACTTATAGAGAAAGGCGCCTACCTGACAGGATGCTCTTTTGCTCTGTTACTGCCAGCTCTGCACAGCTGCAGTTAGGACTCAGTCTATGCAGTACAGAATAACTCTGATTTCTTTTTCCTTTCCCATGGATTACAAGGAGTGTCTCCTTAAGAGTTTCAGCCCAACATGACATCTGAAAGGGAAGGAAATAGAGTTAAACTAGCAGTTCCCTAGTTGGGAACAAGTAACAGTGTCTTTGAATGACCACAGACCATTTTTGCCTAATTTTAACAGGGGGAAAAAAAAAAGCCATCTGTCATATAACAATAGAGTCCTAATAGCTCTCTGGCTTCTACTTGCTATTGAAATAAATCTATCCATAGCTGCAACATCCTATTTCTTACTGCCTGAATACAATTCATCACCTCTGAGAATAAATCACAATTCCTTTACAATAATAATCTAAATTTTCCAAGAACACCATGGATAGACATAGCCTATCAGATGGCAGAGTTTATCTCTGGACAAACATAAAGGAATCATTAAATACCTTAGTAAAATAAAGGTATTTCCCCAGGCTTCTTTCTTTTTGCAGTATTTAAGATTGGCTGAACCACGTCAGATAAAACACCCATCCAGCCAAGTATCCTGTCTGTGACTCTGTCCAGCAGAGACTGAAGAATGCTTGCACACAGGTAAGTATGTAGTGATCATTCTCCAGAATACTCTCCCAACGGAGACAACAGAAACAGTTTCTTTATATACAATAGCCCACAATGGATTTTCCTTTGTGGTTTTCTCCATCACATTTCAATCCATGTAAAATTTTAGCAATTACAGCATCATGTAGCAAGGACTCCCACAGTAACCTGCTGTTGTGTTAGAGTGGATCTTCTTTGGTAAGGAATTTTTGATCAGAAATACAGGTTCTGTTCAAACCATATATCTTTTTAAGAATCATTCATTACCTGTTACAACACATACTCTTTAACAATTTAAAACACAGTAGCATTTCTGTTATTATATAAAAATCAAAAATAAGGCTTAATGAAACAAAAACAGACAAAGCAACTAAGCTACATCTACTACATAAAACAAAGAAAGATCCAGAAAAGACAGAGTTAACTTTTAAAATATATTCAGTTTATCTGATAGGCTGCTAGGTGCCATTAAGGAGTTAGGATTTCCTAATTGTTATCATGGAGTGATTATCTAGAATGTCACATTTTTATCCCACAGTTTCACTGCTGCCATTCTATAGGAGACTGAGAAACTGAGATGCACGACACAGCTGATGAAATGAAGCTGGCAACTCATTAAGCCAATCAATTACACACAAGTCCTTTGTACTTTGCAGGCAGCATCAGTCCTCTCGGACTCAGCTGATCTCCATGCATACTAGGCGTTAGGAAGATTTGGGTACTGCATCTTCCAGATCTGTTAAGTAATGCAGGGGTTTAGACAGAAGCTACAATCAAGAAAGGTGAAGAAGAAAGAAAAGAAAAAGCCGCTTTATGGCAAATGCATCTATTTCTACCCTAATAGAGATCTAATGTAACATTTGAAAGAAATGACCACTCCTTTATATTTTTATTGTTGCTACAACCCAGTGAACACTGCAGTTTTCTGCTGGTCTTGGATGGCCAACGAAGAAAACCTGATAACATAACCCTGAAGTCATCCTGCGTGCTTGCAGGACTGTCGGTCCCTTTAGACAAAAGCAGCGGAAGGTGCCCGTGACCCTCACACGTGCCATAGGACACAATCCCGTTTGCTCTAAGAACTTTTCCCGGCTCCTGCAGGCAATGAGGGCCAGCCCGCTCCGGCCTGCACTGTGCCAGCTCTTGGTGCTCACCGCCTGCTGAGCCAGAGCACATGCAGGCCAGGTCCCTGCTTCCCCATGGGAAGCTCAGGAGCTTGAACCCCAGTTTCCCTGGAATTCTTTGATTTCCCTGCACTTTTTGGCCCCACTTGACTGTTTTGCTCTCCCCTCCACAGGGGGTCCAGACACCTGCTCCAGGCTGCTACCCCTTGTTAGAAACCCTGTCTAACACCTCCCTGCTGACCTTCCCTACCCGGCAAGGGCCACGACTCTGCCAAAACCTCAGCAAATCTGTGTCACATCACACCTGGGGCTTCTTGTAAGGTCACATGCCCTGCAGAGCATGGCCCTGTGCAGCGTTAGGACGCCAGTGCGCAGTGCGGAGCACGAGGGAGGCCCAGAGCCTGGGGCCAGGGACGTGGCACCGAGTTGTCATCGTTTCCACCACTATTGTTTAGGCTCCTCTGTAACTGTGGGGAGAAGTTACCATGCGCCACTTGGGCCTGTTCGCATCTCAGAGATGCTGAGCAAAAGCTGGTGGGGGGAGCAGAGTGGATCTGGCCCTCTCCTTAGCGAATGCTAAACGGGATGACAGAAAAAAGTTACATCCAAGGTATTACCAGATACTAGAAATGCAAAAACTATTTCTCCTGACTTGAAAAGAAAGCAGGTCCTTTAAAACAGATCTGCCTCAGGTAAACTGTACCCTGCATTTCCATAGAGGGACCAGCAGAGCAGAACGCAAGTCCCACTGTCTCGCAGTAACTTCTTTGGAAATCAGGGTAGCCAGGGGAGCGCTGAATGGAGCAGAGAGCTCTCAAGACATGCCAGAAGATGTGAAGTACAGGCAGGACAAGTGCCTTGTAAAGGTAAGTACCCCCTCTACTGACCTTAAGCTGATATCTTCCCAACAGACCAAAGCACATCATGTACACTCATGTAATTACATGCGCAGCACAGATGTACACACATGTATTGATATATTCACAGAAATGCAACATGCAACTCAACTATTCGTATGGCAATATCTCCTCTCTAGTGACATATTGATATAGGTTTATTCCTAAGTTATACAGGTAATTTCAACGCTAGGTCATACAAACTTCATTTAATAGCACTCCCGCTTATCAAATGGGTCACACTACATCCTCTAGAAAACATGCTGAACCACCTTCCGAATCCATTCCTTTTGCCAAGAGTGTTTTGGACAATGCCACCTGCCCAAGGAATTATTTCTGCTAAACGGTGTCTGAAACCTCTGTTGGCTGCAGCACTGCTTCTCCTCTTCAGTAAAATCAATGAATACCCTTGACTTCAGTGACAACAAGGTAAGGTTTCATGCTATAAAAATATAATGCTCACAGTATTTGTCAAAGCAACTTCATTCGGAGATCTCCTGTCACCGAGAGGAAAACCCAATTACTGGCTCACTTTAAAACTGAACTTAGTCGGTTTAGCACCAAGTGCTAAATCAAATTCAGTCATATACAACCAAAAATCTAAACATATATTTTAAAAGCAGAGCTAAAGAGCATTTTAGGCACCACCTCCACCAGCTAATCCATATGTCAATGTGATGCAATCTCAAGTACATGGTATATCTGCACTTTAGAATGCAGTGCTGGTTAGGACATCAGAGGCAATTCAGTGTCAGAAATATATGACCCAGGATGGTCCAGCACGCAGTGAGTTCAATATACTCAAAGAAGTTTGTTTAAGACTAGCTCAAATAACCTTACCTAGCACAGAACCAGGTGAATATCCATAATTTTAAGATCTACTAGGTAAAATACATTTGCTCTTATCTGGTGGGATGGAGCTGTAAGTCATCCTCTGTCCTAATTCAGACAAGGCCTCAGAAATGATGTATGAAGGACAGCTAGACTAAAATGAGAGAAAGATGTATGTTCAAGAAATCCAAGGATGGTGACGAGATGGAACATGCCAAAGGAGAAAAGATAAGATGTCAAAAGCTACTTGAGTTTGAACTTTCTTTAACTTCATTTAAAATGTTCCTAGACTTGTCCCATGCTAGCAAACTTCTTCCTTCCTTCAATGCCGACTGACTCATTCCAAATCTTAGTATCTTAATTTTAAAATTTCTACAGTTATTAAACAGTTAGAAAATATGGTATCTGGAGAACACATGAGTGCTGAAGGCAAATAAAAATCAGTGTAACAACTGCACAACCAGTTGTTTAACGAAAACATTATTTTATACAAATTTAAATAGAGATAAAAATGAGATAAAGTGATAACAATCACTTTTGTGACTGCTAGATTGCTACAGGATATTTGAATGCCAGTATTTAAAGATGGAGATTTATATCTAATTCATCCTTGAGAGACTTAAATGACAAGCACCAGAAAGACTTTTCCAATATCAACAACAGCATAAGGCACTGACAAAAAAATGGTGATACCTATGAAGTCAATACCCCAGATATTCCCCTTCATCACACCTTATTTTTGTGTTGATCCCCAAGTAGGCCACTAAAAGCTTTTGTGCTGATGAGAAATGCAGATGCTGTGGTCAGCCCTTCAACAGTGAAATGTACAATTAACAGATATGATTAATCTAAAAGTATCTTAACTCCTAAACCAATTGATTCACTCCCACTAGCAGCACCCTTACATCCAAGTATGGTGTTAAGCCTCACAAACAACAAAAACGTAGGTAACGGTGGCTGTACATCAAGGTCCATCAGGTGCTGGATATCAAACTGCTGTTCTCAGTGCTGTGGGCTCCATATATTAACACTCAGAAGAGTTGAATCAGCACACAAGTCCATTTCTTGAAAGGTATTAATCTTTTTAAAGGTGAAGAATTAATAACACGGAGAGAGAGAAAGGATGAGAGAAATGCAATCTGTTACAGGACTGGGAGAGTGCAAATGAAGATTAGAGCTGTAGTTAGCTGTCGGAAGAGATTGCAGCCTCTGGTGAACAAACACTCCCGACTCGCTGGCATTTGTCACTCTCCAGCATTCAAGCCTAAAACACATTTAAAGTAAATCTGAGACACTGGAACAGCTCAGAATTTCTACATATGGGAATATGAACATGGCAGGAGGCTGGAAGTAAAGAAAAGGTGTGGGGGAATAGATTCTCCATTCATTAACATGTTCTCCTTTCAAGAGAAATAGGCAGATGGGAGCAAAACAGTATTTGTTTTCTAGCTTGTATTAAATAACAGGATGAAAATAACTGCAAGTACAGAACCATCTGAAAAAAAAAAGTCTGGAGACTCAGCAGGATTTAAAAATTGTTCCTGTTTCTCTAACCCCAGCCTACTACTTGACATGTTTCAGAGAAGGCAAATGATGGCCAGGATGTGAGTACAGAGGAGATGCAGGCAGGTGAGACATGTCCTAAAACAGGCAGCCACTATGCTAAACCCATTTGAACAGTAGTGACCTCCTGGGACTGCAGCTGAAGGGACAGCAGGTGGAACCACTGCTTTGAAAGTCTTTTCCTACTATTTCTCTGAAGCTGTTTTGGTCAGGGGGATGGAAAACAAGGATATGCAGAATTTTCTTTTCACAGCAAATACCCACCATGAAGAAGCTACAAATAAGCTAAAAGAATTGGCCTGCAGGCAGACTAGTTAATGACAAATCCCATGTGGATTACATTTGGGAGTGACGGGGGTGTATTTGTTTTCCCTATTGCATGAGGACTGAAAGCAGTTTATATATTTGTATCCTTGCTAACAGAGCACATATTAACATACATATGTACAGATATCAACCTTTTCGTTTGTTTTACCTAACTGGGCTTGCAAGTTCAGTGATAACCTTTAGCAAGAAGGCCCTTAGGCTTACTGTGTGGGAGGGAAAAGAGCTCTAAAGTTGTGTCCTGTCAACAGGCCTCCAACTAAGCTCTGTCCTAAACTTCAATCTTTTCATTCGCCTGTATTGCTCTTCGCTGGCGTGTCCCATAACCAGGCCTGTAGCTTTTGAATCTCTTCCAAACTCAATTGGAGAACTCATGTATGGAGGAGTTTTCAGGATGAGAGTCTAAATATTTTATTTTAATCTTGCAGATCAATTTATGAGCAATGACATAGCATGAAATAATTGTTTTTTTCTTTTATGTTTCAGAGAAAACCACGTAAAAATCTTGTTAGAATATAGCGTAGTGCAACTGTGTTGCATAGTAGCTTTCGCACAAACTGTGGCTGAAAATGCTGTGCAGAATTATATAAAGCAACAATTTAAATTAACTTAATGCAGTTACAAAGACATTCTACGTGAATAAATTAAAGCACTTGGTTATAAATCCAATTAGAGAGAGAGAAAAACTAACAGGCATAAGCAAGGCTGAAAGATACATTTTAAGATGGATTTGAGAAGAGATAAGGAATTGGCAAAGTACAAACACACGAACATGGGTCCCTATTGCTAGCAAAGCCCAGGAGAAGATTCTGTATTGTAGAGAGCTGGACTGGAGTGAGGAACAGAGAAGGTCTTGAGAAAGAGGGCAGGAGAACTAACACAGGGTGTATGGTCCACTGCCTTGTCCCTGGTGCTGTCATTTGCCCAAAGTATAACCATAGAACAACAGTATTTGTAACATTCCATACAAAAGGGCTGAAAGACCAAAAGACAATGGAGAAAGCAGCAGAGCAGTTTCTGAGGAAAGCTACAGGAGAGGTAGTAAAGGGAAATGAAGATGGGAGAATTTAGCTAGAGGGTGTAGAGGACATAGCTGTTTTTGCACTACTTGCTTTTGAATTTGGAAAGAAAGAAAGCAGAGTTAGCTGAGCATGTATGCTAGAGCAGTGACATTCAGATGGGACATGAAAGGTGATGCAAACCAGGTCATACACTCTGAAGTCAATGTACTGCAGATCAGATGCTTGCAGCAAACTCATGCTGCACATGCCCTAATAACCCAAGTATAAGTCCCTTACAGGGAATTCTAAAATTGTGTTCTGAACAACAGGGACCAAAAAATTAAGCTAACTATGACAATAAGCTCAAACCTGCTATGTCTGGGAACCTAAATACATTTCTCCACTACTTTCCAAGACAAAACACTGCTAAGAAGCAAACCAAGCAAGACTCTATAGAAAGTCTGATGGATAAGGAGAGTGATCCCTACCCTTTGCAAAGATCCCAAGACTTTGCAAAGTCTTTCACAAGCACCTCAGGCCATCTCAGACTAGCATAAGCACTCAGGTGACCAAAATCCAACCAAACAGGTCACTCAGTCTCAGGTCTGCAACGAGCTGCACTCATAGAGATTTCAGAACCTTTCTCAAAACCTGGTGTCGTCTGCAAAATACTATAGGGACCCAGATTCTACTGGTGGGGAGGGTACTGGTGCCCAAAGGATTTTTAAAACTCTGATTAATTTCTCCATAATTCTGTGATGCACATCTTAGGCCTGGGCACACTGCTGACTTGGATCCAAACAGAACTGACCTCTCCAGCGACAAGCATGCCTTTTATCTGTAGGGGTCTCCTGCCCTCTGCACTTGCCCCAGACCATCACCTCTCACCCTCACTCAGGTCTCCTTTGTTTGAAACAGAGGGTAACTTGTGCCAGACTCCACTGATCTGTGTGTGCCTATCTTACAATGTCTATTTCCACTAGAAGACAAGCACATTTATATACATATTTTTGTATATAAAATCACATTAGTAGATGTAGACTAGAAGATGACAGAGAATTTGTCACAAGATGCCTTCAGTTAACCTTTCATCATAAGCTGCAGTGACCATGAGCTCAGCATAACTATGGAAGTCTACCACTAAGGTAAGTATCAGAACACTCATTGCCCCGTTCTTCCCCATTTGGTATCATAATGACAATAATCTTCACTGTGTAGGTAGTGTACCTTGTCTTTGAAGCTAGGATAAAACTAAAAAGGGAAAATGTAAGAGGGAAGATAGGACTCCAACCCAGTTAGGTCTAATTTTTAATGGAATCAGTGTTTTTCACTCTCAATGCCTGCTTACTTATTCAACTCAAGTTCATTCTTAGGGGGATCTTGTCAATAAAGTCAAATCAGGCTCTCTGTGAGCAGGGAGGTTTTTGAGGGTCTTTTTTGAGGGCTTCATTAAAAGCAGACAGTTTCTCTAACCTTTTAGCAGAACCTGTTATCTGATGACGTGAATTAAAGTCTCTCAAATGACTAATAATCATATCAAGGCTGCCATGTCAGCTTGTAGATTTGAATAAGAGGGTCTGAAAACATTTGCATGCCTCGATGTGCCAGTGCTAAGAAGCTAATGTGATAGTGCTGTCATAAAGCACTGGAAAGACATGACTTAATGTAATCTGTCATGTCATATGCTAATCTTCAGCCATTACTTGAGTGCTGTAAGTAAGTAGAAAGCATTTGGGAGAAATCCTTTTCAATTTCTCTGAGTACCACTTCTGCTGCTGGTCAGCTCAAATGGGTTTTGTGCATTTAATGCAGAGCTCAAGTCAAGTTGGTTTAGGTCACACTTAATTAACCAGCGCATTGATGGGTTGGGCTGGTACAGCACTAAGGAAAATGGGTATTTTTGATACTGCCTAGCAAGTAAATATTTCATAGGCTGAAAGAAAAGAGACCTTCTCGGTCCTTGATAAGAACATGTCCTTTCAGAAAAACACTGGCTCTTTAGCAAGACATTGTTTTCTGTGCCTCACTTACCTTGCTTCTATGTGGGAGCACAGTTTAAACAAAGATGATTATAAATAGTTAAAGACATTTTCATTTGTAACTGCAAACTTTTAAATCACTTGATGTAGACTTGTCATTTAGACAACAATAGACAGAGGCAGCTTTAAACTCAGTGTACTTTTCATAAGAACAGAAAAAATGATCAAAGGGAAAATTTCACTTATTTGTTTTAGGAAAATGACACCAACCTTTTTAATATACAGCAGGTAGAAGAGGGGGAAATTCTTGCAATGCTAAGTACTGCATGTGGGACGGAAAATGAAACATATTAGTGAGAATGACAGAAATTTCAGGACAATTTTAGCAAAGTGTGAAGGGATTTTCAGTCAACACTTGAAGGTTATTTTAATAATAGCACAGCCTATTCAAATAAAAGCTTAAGAACTGTGTGCCTTTTGCAGCACAGGATGTTTAGCAGGGCTGAGGATGTTTAGCAGGGCTGAGTAGCTTGCAACCTGCCCCAGCTAAATCTGAATGCTTTGCACTCAAATACTCCAGATCATTTAGACTAGACCTGCTATGAAGAAACATGGGAACATTACACCCACACCAAGAATAAGAAAACCTTCCTCACTCTGTTTTCTTGGTGGTCACATTGAAATCAAATCCTGCAGAAGTCGGACATTTCATAGACCTACAGGAAATACAGATAGATAATCTTTACAGTATTAGGTCATTTTGTTCATTCTCTTGCCAACATTGGATTGTTCCCCATAGTAAATTGTGAAGTGCTTCATTCAGTCTAAATTTGAAATGACTCAGTTTAATGGGACTTCCACCATTCTTAAAGAAAAAGTGTTCTCACCCTCCAGCGTCAGGCAGGGCTGTCCTCCTTCCAGAGCTCAGCTATTTTTTCCCTATGCTATGGCACAGGGGCAACCTATATAATAACTTACAGCCTCGCTAGTAGGCTATATAATAACTTACAGCCTCCCTTGCTAGTAAAACATCTAAAAGTTTCTGATTAAGAAATAAAGCCTTCTTTTCAGGAAGAATAAAAAATCCAAAATATGTTGTCAAGTGCCTACGGGATCAGTAACTCTTCACTCCTTTAATACTGTGCTATTCAAATGTCCTCACAAGCTAAAGAGATTCCTCCTTTGCGGTTAATGGGCTGCAGTTATATTTCAAGCCCTAACCTTTTAGAGACTTTTCTTCTACCTGAAGTTCCTCTGTAAATAATAAAACCAATGAGCTCAAGTTCCCAAACTCTCCTGCAGAGGGAAGGTATCTGGTCTTCCTCCCACCCTCCCTGAAGTACCAGTTGGATGTGACCACAGGACCTCCAGCCTTACCATCATCACTGCAGCAAAACAAAGTCATGGCTCTTGGTGACCATAAGTCACCTGCCTCCTTATGCTGGAGAGTAACCCAGCACCAGAGATGGACAGCCTTGTGGACCACAGATTTAAAAGGATACTCTCCTTCTCTACTGAAAGTCCAGTCTATAGCATAATAGATGTCACTAACACAAAGCTTTTTCTGATAGTTAAGCCAAAACATGCCAGTCAGTCAAGCTATTTATATTTCTTTTACTCTTTCCTCATATGGAACATTCATCATTCCGACTTGTTAATCATTTTTGTTGCTGTTCTCTGAACTCCCTCCAAATTGTTGACAACCTTTGGATATAACGGTGCCCGGAATGATTTGTTAAGCAGAGGCTCCTTAGAACGGTGAGAAAAGCTGCACGCCCACAAAGTGAGGCTCACATGTTTCCCTGTCCTTTCCTGGGCCTAAGGGAAAATACGCCATTTCATTCACCAACAGAGGCAATTTCATTAGGTGATCATTATCTCCTTCCTCTTGCACTCCCTTTCATTTACCCAACTGTATTCTCTGAATATTGTTTCATTTATCAATAACAGATCAAATCTTATTTATCTACCTATCTATATATATCCAGCCATTTTTGTAAGCTGATGAATCTTTTTTAGGCACAGACTCCTTCTTCAGTCAGACTATCCCACTGCTCTTTTCTGAACTATTTCCTTTATAATATTTAGATACAAACTACTGCCTGTATCTTTTGCACTCTTTCATATTTTTTTGCTCTTGTCCGCCTGTTTTCATAAATGAACAATTGGGACTTCAGCTATATTGACCTGGAGGTCTCATACTGGCAGCATGTTTTGTGGAGTATTTGCCTTATACTAGAGATCTTTTCAAGTATCTTTTCAAACTCATATTGGGTTTTGTCTTTACTGCATTATCACCTTGAGCTGTAACTCCACTTTTACATATAACTTGAGTCCCATGTATATGCAGGTAGGGGAGTTTTGGGGGAGGATCTAAACACATACTAATTCAAACTAACTGTTGCAGTGAGGTGACTAAGCAGACATTTTAAAGTGGAATGTATATCCTCAGTCTATTGCCACTGCACCACTACCTCCTGAAAAACACCATCCTGAAGACCATAACTGCAACTTAAACTTTGGTTCCCCTGCTGAGGCTACTGTGAGTGGTCACAGTGAGCACCAGCTTTCATAGCACTTGTGAACCGTGGGCTAAAACTACCTCATCTCACTTGTGGCAAGATATAACTATCCAGCAAGAGGCAACATTTTCATTTACTGTTGTCGGAACAGGCAAGGCTATGATTGAGAACGTGTATGCACACATGATTACACACGCAAGTTATCAAAACAAAGCAAAAAAGCTCTAAGCTAGATCAAAATTACTATTTATTGGTCTACAGAGTGATATTTATTGAGTGTCATAGAAATATGGAGCATCAAAATGAAGAATATGAAGTCATTCATTATTATAGGTGGTTTCAAAGTTTGCAATGAACTTTTAAAAGATGAAGAAATGTATCCTAAATTTTTCATGGTTTATGATCAATAGGCTAAAGGAAATCAGTTCAAAATGACAGTATTAAACTATGAATGTGTTTGTGTGTACCACCACAGATAACTACCTGAAAGAAGTAAATCAATAATATAACAGATGGGAAAAAAGAGAGATTATTTTTGTATGCAAATAGAATGACTTAAAGTAGCACAAATTATATATCAAGACTGTTCAGCAAAAGGTTTTTTGAAGGTTATCATCAAATCTATATTTATTGGTGATTTCTCCTTGCCATTTTAGGTACAATATTAAGATGGCAAAAATACAAAAGCAGGGTGCTCCATATTGCTTTCTCTCATACTGATGCGAGCTTACTTTACAGAAATATGATGCCAAAGGAGATAAATTGCATGGACAGCCTGAATAAACTAAGATAATTAATTAAAAAAAAAACAAAACAAAACCAGCTTATTAAACACAGGCACTGCACAGAGAACCAAGTAAAAGAAGAGAGAAGACTGTAACTGCTCAAAAGTTCCCCTCTTAAATTTTGATTTCTTCAGCTTGACTTTTTCACAGCTTTTTCTGTCTCTGTGAGAGGGGCCACAGTGGAAAGCAGCTCATGGGACAGTCTCACTGTGGGATGCTGGTAACTAGATGAAAAGGGCACATTTTTGAGGATCCCACTGTATCTCCTTGCCAGTGGTAACTCCCTGATGAGATTTCTTGCATCATGCTAGCATCAAACACCAGTGAAAGAACAGTTTTGTTGTACTAATATACACTTAGACTTTGGGTTTGTAATTGTTTGGGTGTAACACACACACAAAAAAAATCTACGCTCTGTATTCTCTAGGTCTCACAACAAAAAAATTCAGCACACGAAAGATTACTTTCGTGTGAAAGGAACAAAGGCAGCTGTTTCTTCACTTGGGAAACTGTACATTTACATGCCAGAAGACTCAAATACTTGCATACAAAGAGAATCTTCTCCACCATAAACTAGGCAGGTTACATATTTGGAGAACTACAAGGATAGAGTTTTTTGCTCTCTAGACACATCTGCTAATGCCATTAGGCACAGGCACCGGGGTGGGTCCCCCATTTTCTTTGGCCCAAGTTTCAACCTCCCCTAAAAAGATGTATTAAAAACCAGTGGGCACTGATTTAGCTTCTTGCTTTTCCATAAGCATCAGGGCCAATGGCAAGCAGTCAAAATATTCACTTAGAAGTTTGAAGTGGCATTAATATAAGCTTGGGACTTTACCAGGTCTTTGAATACAGAATTTGGACTTTTCTACTGTAACGCTGCACATATGAATGTTCTGAAGCTTCTATTACCTGCAGGCTTTTTTAAAATACAGAAGAATGTTTAATTTGGATGGTTGCATTAGATTAGGGATATTAATGGATTATACCCACAGCCTTGAAAGTAATTGCCAGTTGTCTACAAGTGACTATTTCTATACGAAGGCCAAAATTATCAAAGCAAACCACAAACAGTAACTCACAAGCCCTGAACATGTGCTCCCTGTTTATCTTTCTAGGTCAGTGCCTCCAGTCTAGGCAGAGATTTCATTACTTCTTGAATACAATAGACACCAGTTAGCATTCATAAACTTGGCTTTATTTGCAAAGGAACAAAACATCCTACTTGGGGGTAACTGTTGCTGCATAGACACTCCAGACAAATACCCACTTATATTCAGATCTAAAAAACAGTATTTTGAGTAGTAAGAAAAATGGTGAACTGGAATTTGCAGAGTAGTTCTGTTGTAGACAGAAAAAGAGGGCTTTAGATTTTTGGTAACAGATTTCTTCGGAAGCCCATCATCCTAAAAAACACACAAAAGATGCCTGCATATATATGTATATACCTACATGCGTGTGCACGGCCATGTGCATGAGTATATCACATACCTTTACAGATCGGTTGTTTATACTATGTAGCACTGCAAAATGAAAGCACAGACTGCAAAAGGATATAATAGAAATAAAATGTTAAATTCCTTTTTTGTTTGTTTGTTTTTAGGAAAAATGTTTGGCCAAACCTCTTCTGATCTAAAGAATTCTAGTATGAATTGCCACTCAGCAATACCAAGCTAATAAACACCGCTATCATCTGCAAAATAAAGCCAAAAAAGGCATATCAGTTGAAAAGTCTGAAGAAAATGTGACTAAGCAGGTACAGAGAGAGTTCTTGTTTATGCATAGAACTTCAAGAGAGATTGATACACCTTAAACCTTTTGCAAATAGCTAACAGGGCAGTTCTGCCCTCACTGGAACATCTGTGTCTGAGCACTGGAACTAGCGCAGAGCCAGCCTGCCTGTTCATGGAGAAATGCTGCAGCTCCTGTAGCCTGGACACACATGTTTGGATCTGATCCCTAGCGTTAGACATTCCTGTTTGTTCAAGTGTGCCATGCATTAGTGCACCAGGCTAGAAGCTGTGCCTGGGAGGCTGTGTAATCCTCAAGCTGCCCCAGCAGAACTATAGCACATGCCCCAGCCACCACTCACTGGAGGGTATCTAGCCCCCTAGAAGCAAGGGCTTTTCAGACCTTTCTTTCTTCTTCTGAATCCAAGAGAATAGCCTTTTTTCTGCTCCCCATTTTATGTCCCATATTTTTATATTTTGCATAATATAGGATCTGCACCTACACAGAAAGTCATTCTGGACATCAATACATGAATGTTAACACATAGTATATCTATTTTCAGAGTAGTTACAGCATAAGTAGTCCGAATACTTTTTGTTTCTTTACAAGACTGAATATAAAAGTCTTTGTACTCTTTAAAATACAAATACAGCAGGATTTCTAGGATGAAGTCTCACCTAATGCAGTAAGTATTGTAGTTAAGAAACAGAACAGAATATATGAGCAACACCTCTTACAATTTTTCCACTGTGGCATCCATAATTTAGCAAAACCATCCAATTCATTCTTTGGAAAGCTGCAGCTGAGAAATACAGCAGAAACATAGGTGAAGTTATTTACTTCAGTGTTCTGAAAAACACTGACAAAAAAAAAAATCACATGAGGCAAAGAGCAGGTGCAACAGTGTAAGAGACCACGGTAGATGCGAAGGCAAAAGCTTGCCTACCGAAAGCCAGCCGATCCAACCATCGGAACCATTCCCAATGCCTAAGAACAACCTGGAAAGTTCAACCGAAAGGCCTCCTTGAATAGAGAAGGGCATAACGCTCATTCCCAGGAAGCAGATGATTTCATGAAAACGACTTCATTTCAGGATCCTGTTTTTAGACAGGATGATGGAACAGAAATCAATTTTCTAAGTATGCAATAGTATCAAATTGGAAGAAATAACAAAATATGAGGAACAGCATAATCAGATACGGAAGCCTTTTGATCTTTTGAAGATCCAAGTTAATAGATTTTAAATGCAATTCAGTGGAAGTATTCATCCAGAAAGGAAACAAAAATCTCCAAACGATAAGATACTGCAGTCTGCTGATCAAGGAAGAAATATTTTGAAAATATTGAACTGATCACTGATAGAAAGGGAGAGATGTTGCTAAGAGGCAGGCAGACAGGCATTCTCATGTGAATTTAGCAGTCTCCCAACCACATGGCTGCAGTTAGGGTATAACGATCTAAATTCTGCCTCATTTTAGGTGTGAAATTGGATCTCTGTGTTTCTGAGATGTCAGGGTCTTTGCTAGCTGAGCCATAGCCAACTTCTTGGTTGGAGAAACATAGTGTTTCCAAAGGAATTTAGACTTTGAAGTAGCAGAAGAATAGGGTTGTTCTGATTGATGACCTTAGGAGCTGAATTATAGCCATATGGAAGACCTGGAATGGGATTGGTCCACACAGATATGTACATATATAATGTGAGGGACATGCAACCAAAACCTCCATCTCTAGAAATATCACTAGAATTCACAGGTATCACCATCTTTATGGCAGTCTACCACATTATATATTTGCCTGTGTTTTGAATGCCATCTGATAATTTGCAGAGTGGGCAGGGTAGGTTTGTTCTAGCCAGATACGTATATAATTTTATTAAAATGGACCCAAAACAGACTCTTCTGTAAGTATCTAGACAATTAAAACACAGTACTCAAACCACAGAAAACTTACAAGGGAAAAAATTAGGGAGTGGAGAAAAAACAAGGGTACAGACACAGAAACGCTCCCGCGCTGCCATGAGGGGCGGCCACGTCTCAGCCAGGCACCACCCTTCCCCAGGCTACCCCGGAGCACGGGCAGGCAAGGTGAAAGGGAAAAACAGAGCTATATATTGCATAAAGGGGCCGGGAATCCGGCTGAAGGTGGCAAAGAGCAGCTGGTGGAGACAGCGAGGCAAGAGAAAGGAGAAAGGTGACAGAAAATAAATGGAAAGGACAGTAAAGACAAGCCAGATCATGAGTCTCACATTCGTTTCATCTCCACTATTCTGGGGGTGCTCATGTAGCAGACGGAGTAACAGTCTCAATATATATATATACTTTTTCCAGAAGCCGAGTCATTATTCTCTTACACTCTCTATGTTGTTGTGCTTTCTTTGGCACAAAAGAGAAAACAAAGTTAATAACAAAGAAAGGACTAGATTTCTTTAAAATGTTTTATTGTCAATTGTAATTCAGCTTTAAATGGACTCCTGTCAGTTGGGGAATTGGTCTCAATTATACTTTTCCCTGCATGTGAGAACACAAAATGTGAACTACAAAATATGACTTTATTTATCAGCATTGTGAGAGCTGTCCTGGGGGATCTCCCCTTTCCTTTCCATTCCACCCTCTTGGAGTGCTTTTGTTGTTATGGTTCCATAGCTCAGGACCACTATTTATTTTCTGCCTCTTCTAGAGGCAAGAACCAGGAACAAAACTCTTATAATAAATAAATAAATAGTTTCTGGTTCATGGCTCTATCTTTGGCTTGTGTCCATATGTTTTTCACTTTCCACTAAATTTTTAAAATTATTTTCAACTTCTGCTATTGTATTGAAATGTCCCTGTCAGTTCATCAGTCTATCACAACAACTACTAATTTTAGTCTTTAAATAAGACTAAATACTTTTGCTCTGGCCCTTATTATATATAAAAAACCTACAAAACCTACAAAAACACCTAAAAAACTGACTTACTAGTACCTTGATTCACTTCCTCTTGAACTTCACCTGGACCACTCAGTTCCTGTATAATAGGCACACATGTAGGTGCTATTAATCTCTTCCTCAGAAGGAAAGGCTGTTGATATTGAGCACCATTCAATCACTTTCATATTCACCCCAAAAGAAGGATGTGCCAGAATCTGGCTTTCAAAAGGATCAGACATTTGACCAACCTGCCTTTAACCACAGACAGAAGATGGTTTGAAAGAGCACAAAAGAAAGTTTGATCTACTCTTGTTCTGCAAAGCAGAATGTAAATGCAAATTATTGAGAAGCAGTATGTCTTTACTATTCAAACTAAAAAAGGACAATCTTAAAGAATGCAATGAACTGTTTCCTAGACTCTATGTTCTTAAAAATAGGATTCATCACAACAATGTAAGTTTCAATATTATACCAAGTATAAATGACCACACTGCATTTGTAAAGTGGAACAAGACACTGGCTGACTGGACTAACAATATAGTTACCACCACAATGCTAAACAAAGTCCATGTCCGAAAGACAAAACACAGTCAGAGAACTACAATACAGAATATCATGCCTAGATTTATCAACAAACTTCTAAAGATGCAGTAGTAAATGTGGTTAATATTATTATAAAGTCCTCATGAGGTTTTTCAGCACCTAAAGAGCTTTGAAAATCTGATCCATCGGTAGTTTTCTATGTCCTATCTACCGGCATTTTTAGCAAAATAGCTCAGTACAAAGGCATGCAGAATGTACATTTTCAGTCTTAGCATCAGCTGTTCTATAGCTAGGTATTTTTCCTTCAGTACCACCGTAGCATCCGGAATGTACCAACAAATCATGACCTACAGTTTTTTAAAACAGAAATAACTGAGGATGATTTTCTAGTTTGGGATGAAAATATTCATTATAAAAAGTGTAAAATCATGCAGCAGTCCAAAAGAACAAGTCTTGAGTATCAACTAGAAGGAATCTAATGTAATCAGCGTGAAGCTGGAAATGTGCGGGCTGTGGATGCTGCTAGTAATGGAGTTGAGATTGAGAAAGAGAACTTGGGGACTGTTGTGTAAATGGGGTGTTGAATGATTCAACCACTTATTTCTTTTTTTGTATCTATTTGTGTTGCCATACAGGAAGCCTAGCAATCTTAACCAGAAGCTGATTACATTTTTGACTGTGCAGCTAGGTAGAAAAAAGAATATAAAAACAAATGTAATATATTAGGAAAACAAACATCGTTTTTTCATATACCAAAGAGCCAGAAGTATTATACAATATTATACAAACTAAACAGAAACAAAGCACAGTGAATAGACTTCCGTGATTTTAGCTTGACAGCAGGCAGTAGTACTTGCAGAGCTACTTACAAGTAGCTTAAGATGCTGCACATATATCTCTGCATGTTAAGACATTAGAAGCATAGAGTAAAGCTTGAGACACATAGACTGACTCACCTCAGTTAAGACTGCAAACCTGGTCCATTCTGTCCAGAAGGAGAGCCAGGCAGAAGACATCCACTGTAGAAGAATAAAGGAAAATATTTTAGGAATGACTGACATCAGGGCTCTTGAGCTTCAAAGGAACTCAAGAGGAGTTGTGTTCAAAAGAGCAAATGAGAACATGGAAAACAGTTAAGTGGAAGATCTCACGCAATCCTCGATCTATAGCGAACCTTTAGAGCACAGGGAAATAGTTTTTATTATTATTTTAGTGATAAGGTGCTTAATGTTTCACATGTGACAAATTTTCTTTGCCATAACATTTATACTAACATAAGGTTCAAAATAACGATCACTTTGTAATCTGCATCTAAAAGTGAAATATTCCACTGATTCACATCTAGCATTCAGCATGGGTAAACTATTGAAAACACCCACTTCTGCAATGGTTGGGAACCCAAGCTCAATGGCAGACTATCCAGGAGTTTTTTTGCCTTTCTGATCAGTTATGTCCTTGTTGCTGCTCTGCTTAGAATATATATTGCACAAAATGTTCTAATCTGGTACTCCTCTTTGCTAGTCTGAAGCAATTGACACTGTTCTTTGTTCAGTAGCTGGACCCAAAGAAAGGCCTTCCCCCCCACAGAGTAAGTTCTCATTTGCTAGGAAAAGCAAGCATGGCAATGGATATCTCTTTACTGACCAGAGATATTTCAGAAAGTGAACAAAAAAAAGAATGTAAAGATACAAATATGACAGATGCTTAACAGAAGAGGACAAACAAACTCCCTATGTCAAAAGTAAACAGACACACTCCTCTTGAAGTCCGTTCAGGGGAACAAAATTATCCTCAGTTTGAACAGTTTTGAAGCATTTCCTTTTCGTCTTTCTTGCTTTTTTAATTGAAAATATACAACTAGGCCTCATGATGGTAGGACTAAAGGAAATATCTGTCATTTTATCTTTCTTCCAATTAATTGGACCACAAAGTTGGATTTTCTACACGTATAAAAAGAAGCATCTATTCTGCAAGCCCTGGAAGATGGTAAGTGCTCTCAGCTTGATAACTTTGTTGATCAGCCCATCACTTGGCAGCTGTAAAGGTGCAATTATTCCTGAATTACTTATAGTTTGACAGCTCTCTGTCTCTCTTAAGCAGCCTTGCCTTTTCCGCTCTCAGTCTGTTTACCCCCACCTGCTTTACACTTTCTCTTCTTGCTTCTCCTCTGAACTCGACACTCTCAAGTAAAACACTGTCCAGGTTCTTTTCTCCAAAGAGATGGCTGGGGGATAACAGGAAGGTGTGGAAGGGCGGGTTGCCTTCACACAGAATTCACAGTCTTAATATCACTAAAGATGAATGATTTCAAGAAAGTAACACCAACGACTGTGCTAGAGACCCTTCTAGTCAGGGTAGTATGGCTAATTTCTCTTCCCTGCCAGAGCATGGCCAGAACTGTATATCCCACTATATCATCCAGATTCTGCCTTTTGTCATGGCTCTGCAACACGAACAGCATTCATTTTGCAATTTGCCTTTTTTTAAAGGCCAAAGAAGTATTTCTAAACAGAGAATCATATATTTTCAAACTACACTTTTAACTATAAAAAATAACAGGCTCATTTTTAAATCTCATATTAAATTCTAACAAGCTGCAGTTTAACAACACACAAATGAAACATCAAGAGCTTCATGAAAAAGTATCAGTAGGAGTTTAGTTGGAGACAGCATTTCAAAAGACATAAAGGACATGCAATTAGAAATAAACCCATTTTTAGGCTTGCATAGCTTAAGAATTTAAGCCTAAAAAGAAAACTATGCAGTCTGCTACTGCAGTTTATTCCAAACTGTCCTGCCTCAGTGTGAATTATATAACATTAACCAAAATTTGAAGGGATAATAGCAAATAGAAAAGTAAGTTTAAGCTGCCTTTCAGCCTGTACACGTGATGCTATACATCAATTAGTTCATTAATCAGAATAAAGAATATTATTAATGTTTTCCTTCACCTGTCTTCATCTTCTAAGCAGTTCAGTTAAAAAAAAAATGTGTTGTTTCTTATTCATTGCTGTGAGCTTCATATGTTAAACAAAGACAGACCAACCTTAAACCTTTTGATAAATATGATGCTGTGGTAACTGCAGCATTCACTTCATATCCCATTTCTCCAAGTTCCTGTCAGCCAGATGTCACTTGCAATGCAAACACTAGAAAAATATGAAATAATAATTTCATACATCATCTATGCAAGCACGAGCCAGTCAAACATTCAATACAAATTCAAACTGCTACTACACATAAAGCAAATATCATCCAAATAATATTTAAAATGATTGAAAGGTTTTTGATTTGGAAGTGTATTCTCTTAAGCTAAGTGGTCCCCACAACCATCTAGAAAATTCAATTGTTTTGTTTTAAAATGTTTTCTGCCCAAAATTATATCAAATCTTAATGTCTCAGTAGAAACACATGGGATTCGATTGCTGACTGGGCGCCTGATGTCAAAGAGGAATCTAATTTTCCAATGGCATTTCCTCATACTGTCTCACCAAAATACAAAATTGATAAAATTTTAATGGATAATTTTCAGAGCAGGACATTAACCATTGTGCTGGGAAGCAGTGCAGGAGAACACCACCATGTAGCATCAGAAAGGCAGTATATCAGAAGACAGCTTAAATAAATATTAATATAGAAAACAGACCTGCATTCTTCCGTTTTAAATAGAAGCAAAATTCAGAAGGTAAATTTTGCAGTAATGGGAACCTATCTTTCTCTCTGTCCTTTTGCAGGGCACTTTGCACAGTGATCTCTTTTAAAAGTATAGGTGCAATACATTATTTAAAAGCGTTCATCGTTGATAGGATGACAAAGTCACAGTAAACAGCCCTCCTCTGATTGAAATCAACTGCAAAAGTCATACTGACTTCAACGACTACATCACTAACCACTTCATACTTTTTTTTAGTGTAACTCTGCAGCAAAAGACCACAGTGACGGAAATATCACCCTTTTACACCTCCTGATGGGGCTATGTATTGCAGACACTGAACCAAACACCCATAGCCATGACATAACATAAGAAGAAAAGGACTACGTTTGACTCCTGCTTAAAAAGAAGTTATGCAAAGAAAGAAGGTTCTCATTAACTGTATTATGTTCTCACTCAATAATGATGCAAAATACATGTCTGACAATGTGTTATCTTAAGCGTGTTCCTCTCTGACTAATTTTCCTTTTTATGAAGTTAGGTCATTAATCATGTAAGGCTTGAGAGTATTTAGAAAATAAAAGTGGACAACTGAAAAAAAACCTCACGTGAAAAATCAGTTTTTAATAACTTTTTGCATTTACCTAGAATTTATACTGAAAACATAACACAGTGGAATATAAGGTGAACAGGACTGGCCTGGCTTCCAGGCAAGCATTTAGTGTCAATTGGGACTAGCTGGGTTTTGTTGTATGTATAAATATATACACACACAGATAAATGTTTATGCTGATACAGGGAGTCAGTGCAGAATTTATGCTACAGAAACCTAAAGCTACCTTCATTATGAGTTAAGCATTTAAAAAGCTTTAATAAATATCTTACTAAGGCCCTCAGAACACTAAAAAGACCACAGCAAAGGAGATCAGTGAAGAATGTAGAGAAGCCTAATTTTGTGGGGAAAGAGACCTCTCCATTTGCATGCCAAATCTGCCATAGGTTAGAATTGGGCTTTCATGGCAATCTGCAAAACATCACTGAGTTCCTCAGACTGGTTACAAACGAGAGCTCACCATGGAGCCAAAGACATTGCAAAGGGTGGGGGTAAGATTTAAAAGATTATTTTTCTAAGTAACTCTGGGATTGGCTGGAGGCTCTCCCGCAGTTAGCCTTGCTGTAAGAGTTTCTGAAATCTAATCAGTGAGATGCCTGGGCACAAGGCAGTAACCACGCACCGCAGCTGGTACGGCTACTTGGTGAGCACATCCAGGGCCAGGAACGCTTGTCAGACCACGGCTTCCCGAACCGCCAAGCAGCACGAGCGCAGGAGAACCATCCCAGCGCTGCCTGCCTCACAGCCCACCAGCTCTGCCCTTTCCAGCGCTCTCAGCGCATTCGCCCCAGCAGCCTCCAAGACCGCCACAGCTCTTCTATCCTCCACTCCAGTCACCTTCATTCCCCCTGCAACTCACAGGAGTTCCCATTCCCGTAGTAACAACGGAAGAAAGGGAGAGGAAAAAGCAGGGAGCTGAGACTGACAAATTTACTGAAAATATAAATGAGGATGCAAGACTCCCCAGCCCTGAGCAGGACATGCTTTCTGCTCCTCTTCCTTCTTTCCCCCTCTATTCCCTGGAATGAGATGGGAGTCTCCATTCTTGCTGCTCTTCGAAGATCACAGAGGCCAATCCTGTTCACACACTCTAAGGGT
>NW_010578800.1:14101-47647 GCF_000705375.1 Tinamus guttatus | reverse complement strand
GGAAGAAAAGCACTTTCAAATAGGACTTAAATCCTTGAGAAGATTCATAAAACCCATATTGTCCTGATTTGGCTGGGCATAGTAATGAAATCTAAACAGACTTTTATTAACAAGCCTTTTCAAACCCCCTCTGTTCTCATCAGCTGAGCTCAGCACAGGGAGGCAGGCTATAAGGCAGTAATGTTGAAAAGTTTTCTGGGCGTCTCTTAAACGTGCCATGCACTGCTTACCTAACTGTGCATGAGCCCAACACGGCACAGACCTCAGCTCCTGCCAAAATTGTATTACTGGAAAAAACTGCAAAATTGACAGATTTGCCATCCTAAACTCATAACAGAGAAAAAAAGAAAAAAAAAAAAAAAAAGAGTGAAATGGCCAAATCCCCCAGCAAACTCTGCTGTGAGTCCTGGCTGATCTAGATTTATATCCCTTGGTAGTTCAAAGGGCCCAGAAGAATTCTTTAATTATCAAATTGGCTTAAGATTTTACTCGCAGCCTTGAAAACACTGCTGAACTTTTAAGTGGGAAAAAGCACATCTGTCAATACCTTTCTAAGTCTACAAGTAGTAGCCTCATTCTTTCAGAAATAGTCTTTCACTTTTCCTCCCCTGAATAATCTTACTTCTTTTAGTAACTGCTGATTCCCTTAGTTGTGCTGTTCATTTCCTAAGACCTTGGACTTTCCAACAAGCAGATTAGACTGGTATCTATCCAGGAGCTTAAGCCCTCGTGGTCCACATGCTGAATGCCTAATGCAGGGCAAGTAGACCTTGAAGCTAATGCAGAGAAGCAGGCGCTGCAGAGTTGCTACGGAGCCTCTAAGTCGGCAGCTTGACTACCTGGTGCACGGGCACAGCTGTGCAGCACAGCTACGTGTTATGCCACTTCTCAACAACACATCCTCTGATAACTTGGCAGTTGTTTCCAACAGCAGGCATTCCATCAAGTAAAATCTGACGTTATCACAATAAATTCTTCATAATCACAGCGAAGATGGAGCCCTGCAGAAATATGCTGCATTGCTTTCTGCAAGCTAGACTCTTCGCATTACCATGAGCAGCAAAAGGTTTAAAAAATACTTCATTTTAAAGTGAAGTGCGGAACCGGACATAGGCTAGTTTTACATGTTTGCATTCTTTTTGGTTAACATTGTTTAGATATATATGTGTCTCTGAGACAAAGTACCTGTTAATTACCTCGTGTTTGCATTTTGAGGAGGCAGAGAGCTACCTAAGTGCTAAGTACTCTTTTTCTCCTTCAGCTTTTAAGTGAATATAATGCTTGTGAAAGTTGTTGGATTGACAGCCTTGGAGACTGAAGTCTAAAGTGCAGCACACCTGCTGAGCCAAACAGAACTGAAACACAGAAAAGCCTCTCACCAAATTTCCAATGCATGCTTCATTTAGTTATTGCTATATGGCTGGGTGTAATAGGAAAGCTGAAAATTTTACCGCTCTCATTTATTTGTTCTAAACATTGGTTCAAAATCTTTCTGTATTTCCTACTTTTAAAAATAATTTCTTTTTGATGTGTGGCACTCCAGAGACCTCTTTCCTACCTTCAAAATCCTCCATTAAAATGGAAAGCTGTTGAGGCATAACTTTACGCTGCTGCAGTCAGGTACAATGCTGCGTCCCGACATTCACTTTGCACATCACAGGAAAGTACATTAGCTAATCTCATAGCTTTAGTACTGATCACACTAAGTGCTTGGCTGAAGAAATGCTGTTCTGTATTATGATCTGAATCTGAAGCCTAGGAGCCTTCCAGTGGAAGTCCTATTCCTTTTGTTAAGATAATTGATGTTTCTTAGAAGACTAAGTCAATACTAAACCAACAATTCAGCACTTCCAGATGAGGCTGGCTATAACACTTTAAATTTCCAGGACTGCACTTTTAACTACTAAAGTTTTTTTCTTTGTTTTGTTTTTCCCCTTGTTTTAAAACTCTTTTTAACAAACCCAAGGACAAGTCTTACCTCCTGAGAAATGTCTTTTTGGACAAATGCATTCCACTTGTTCACAAGATTTCCCTGAACTCTCAGCAAAGATCTCCCCTCCTTCCATGCCTGCTTTCCTGTAACTGAATTCTCTAAATTGTATAAACATTTTCTGGCTGTAGTTCTCTCCTGTTTTTCATGTTCTACTTGCCTCCACATGCAAGTCACCACAGAGCAACTCAGAAGACAAAGACTAAGACTCCCATTGAGTACTGAAATCACATCAGATGCAGAACACCTGTAGTGCTACTATTAACACCTGCTGTTTCAGCTACTTCCAGAATATTCCTTCACCTGTCTTGAAAGCTTCCAAAAAGTGAATATAGTGGTGTGGGACATTTTTAGTCCTGAGCAACTACAAGAACAGTCCCCTATGGAAAGTCATTCCTTAATATCCCCAGTTACGTTCCAATTCAGGATGTTTTTTTCAGGATTTCTTGCCAGGGCAGTCTGGTAGTTTATGATTTTCAGCCTGTAATCCTGTTCATTTCTATTTCATCTTGACTTAATGTCATTAGTCTTCTTTCACAGAAACCTGAGCATTCATTTTCTAATTTATCTAGATGATACCCTGACAGAAGCTCCCTTGATCAAGACGTTGCCATTTATGTCTCTCCTTCAGTTAATCATTCTCTGAAATGAGATTTATAGAGAAAAAGGATTAAATCAAGCCTGACTGCCTTCAAGTTTCTTAACTTTCTATGATTCTGGATGCTCATTCAGGCCAGGTGCTTTGCAGACACTGTGCTTACTATGGTTTATTAAACAGGCCATTAGGGCTATTTTACTATCCTGGAGGGTCACAGCAGGCTTTCCCACTGTAAAGCTAAGATTTGTGCGATGCAGCTATGACACCCAGTCATGTTGCTATTTGCTAGTTCTAACAAGTATCCACCTTTGTCCACTTCTGCCTATATATTAAAAACTTTGAATGTGGCCACATTTTCCACCTTCTATGCTTTCTGAAAATAACTATTCTCTATCACAGAAAATGTCTACACTGAACTCCAGGCCCACAGCTTTCCTGTTTCTAAACCTTAGGTCTAAACCTTAGGTCTCTCTGCCTCATGTTTCATAAGTCTGATTCTGAATGAAAATCTCCAGCTTTTACAACATGGCAGGATCTCTCCTCAACACAATGAGCCACTTCATAAAGTTCAAATCTGTTCTCTGCTACTAGGAGATACTGACAAGCTAAATTCTTAGTCCCTATTTCCAATATGTGTGTCCTGGTTGCCAGAAGTCTGAAAGACCAACTAGAGTCAACATCTCAATTTCTCTGACCAGTGGCATTCTCTGCATTAACAGCAAAGCCGATCTATTAAGGAGTGAAACTTCCATTGGCCTGAAATGATAAAATGAATTGTCCCAAGGGTATAAAAAAATACCATAATACTTATCACTTTTCATCTCAATGCAAGGGACATTTCTTTATGACTTTGCTATCAGAAAAAAAAAAACACATATAAAAGCAACCCCAAACTTAGCAAAGCAAGTAACACTATTAACCACCTTCTCCCAGCTTGGGAAAAAGTGGGAAGAACAAATGACACGTGACAGACGTGGAGTCACATTACTTGGTCCAAGGCCAGAAGATGCTGAGGTACTACAGTGATAAATGCATTACAGGACTAAGTTTTTGAGTGTATTTGTGTGTATAAAATACATATAAGGCTATCTACAGATCTACATATCTTTAGAACAGAGTAAAAAAGAAAAAGACACATCACATTATGAGTTTTGTAACATCTTGTATGACAGACCTGTACCTGTGATTAAGTCAAAAATGATCACCCAGCTTCACCAAATACCACTGATTTTTATGAGAAATTGGCCTACAGCCTGCTAAATTCCAGGCAAATCCTTGTCCAGTTTCTTGTAGTTCAAATAGCTGCATTTAAAGCATGTTCTTGCTATTAGGTCTAAGGCATTACAAGACCAAAATGTTCTGTATCTCATCTCAAATTTTCAAACAATCCAATATCCAGGCTATATATAGACATATTCTTGCTGTTCAATCTCTTAAAAATCAATCAATATTAATGTGTCTGCCTTAAACTTTTAAGGTCATTGTCTCCCTTCTGACATCTTTAACTACATCAACATCACATTATATCATTATAGACTCATGAAGCAATGTACTTTTACATTTTTGCAAGATAATGTCTCTTTTGTGTTTCGGTTTTTATCATAATATAAATCTTGAAATGTCATTTGCATATCTTTTGTTTAGCAAAGGAGACCCCCCATTTAAGACTCTGTCATTTTAATACATAGACTTAAAAGCGGATGACTTTTTAAAGAAAATGCACCAAAATATTCCAATTTATTCTTCAACTGAGGCGGCTGCTGCATCAGTAAATTAGTAAATTCCCTTAACAATACACTTGCTAACAATTATGGTCTGCTTGCCTTTGGGCTCACTTGACAGTAGGGCTGCCATCTGTTGGGAAGTCCATTCACGGATTTTTAAAGGGCTATTTATAGTTTTTTTAAATTATTTTAAACATTGCAAAATACCTCTTTGCTCTTCACCCCTCTACCTACTCATTTTGTCTCTCCTGCCCTTGGAGCGGGCTTTGCTCCCCGCGGAAGAGCATCGCTTCACCTCCCGCTCTCCGCGCCTCCGGCCGCAGCCCCAGCAAAGGGCACTCAGACACGTTCGTTCCGGAGGCGAGAGCGACCCACGTTGACCAGCCGAGGGGGGAGCAGAGCGGAGCGAGGGCGCTTCTGCACACGGATGGACAGAACTGAATGGGATCAGCCAAGAAATTCAAAGCAGCCATGGAGGAAACAAAATCAGGACAATGAACAGGAAGGGGATGCCAAGAGCCCCAGCTCTGGCTAGGTGGATATTTCATGAATTCCTTCAACAAATAGGCATCCTCTAGGGAAATTCAACACCTGGCAATCTCAGTGGATAGTGGTGCTGCAAAGAAAGCACAATGTTCGCCCCTCTGGTAAATTCAAGTAATTAAACCCCTTTAAAAAAGGACCCTCTTAGGCTTTCTGCCCAGTAAATTCACAGTGAAAAGCAACTTTAATAAATGTTATAAATCTCACCTCTGAGCCAACAGGAAATTCAAATGTTTGCATGTGCAGGAGCCAGGGAGCTGCTGAAACAAAAGGTGAATGTGTGTATTAGAATATGTTCTGCCCCTGCTCTGCGTGGGCAGCAGCAGAAGCACGAGGCCCGGAGACACGGCAGGTTTCTGAGAGGACCCCGCGGATGCCACCTGTGATCTGTTCCGGCAGCGCTACGGCCACGCTCTCCTTGCCTTGGTTGTGCACAGGTCTGCTTAGCGACGAGTTTGCTGGCTGGAAGAATTCAGGGTTACTTCTTAACACACGACGTACTGCAAAGTAGTTCTGAGTTTCAATGTTTCAGACATAAAACTAAATTAAGACATGGCAACAAATATCTGCCATTTGTAAAATGAAAAGATCAAAGAAAGGAGACTGCAGAGAATTTCTGATCAACGCCCTGACAAGGGGTGTTAGTTTTAATAAACAGTAAGAATTTGAGGCCGTTATGAAGTATGAGATGCAGTCTCGACTGTGTTTCTAATTTCCTTTCTTGCCTTTACTGCTTTTATATAAAGCTCTGTAGTGACGAAAAACATTCATTGCAAAAGCCTGAGTGCCCCGCTCGGGATTACATTACTTCATCTGCATGGGGCATTCCCAGCCAAGGAGGAATATTCCCCTCTCGTCCCTCCTTGGTGCTGCTCGTGCCACAAGGCGCTGCACAGATGCGCCTGTGTGAGCGAATGAGAAATGTGCTGTTAGGTCTGAAGAATAAATGATTGTGGAATGTTGTTATTCTAGGTTGTTCTTTTAAAGTCATACACAAACATACTCAGATCTTTGCACACATTCTTTACAGTGAATGTAAGTATATAAAAACAGTAGATATTTGGCTATATTAACTATTCAAAAAAGGTTTTAAGCAATACTTCTGGTAACATGGTTTCCACTGTGGCTACAAAAAAAAAGTACTTTTTGTGTATTATGTACTTCATAGACTTACCAAGCACAGAAGGCCATGAAAATTAAGTTGAGATGAAGGAAAAGCAAAGGACGGACGGAAGGGTGGACAGGAGTTATATTTGTTGTCTGAAGTGTTCACAGGAATGAGGGGAGGGGACAGTTCAGCCATTACAGGAACTTAACAAGAAGGCAAAAAGTGTTTTCCATCACAACTGGCTTGGTTTGTCTCCCTATTCAAAAATGTGGTAGTTTTTCACTTGACAGAATGCTAGAAAGATCAGGACAGGCTCCCAGCTACATGATAATTTAAAAGGCATACTCAGAGTGGAAAAAAAATAATTTTCCCATTTTTTACATTTGTTTTCCAGGTTTTCTATGAAGAAAAAAATGTCTTCTCTCTTTGTGTCTTCACGTTAGCTCTACAGTCATCTATTGACAGCTATCTAGATAGCTCATCCATCTTGCTTTCCATCTTCAGACTCATGACACAGTTGGAAGTATCTGGTGTGGTTTTCCACTAGGATACACATAACTGGCTTTGTAAGCAGATTTTATAAAGTTGCATTTTTAAATGATGGTCTTTTCTCATCTTAACATGACATCTGAATCACAGATCTGTGTTCTTATGAATTATATATATTTCCATATGTGTATGCGTATGTATATATATGTATACACATATAATTATTGTATACGTCTATTATTACAGATGAAGAGATGCTTCTGATAAAACACTAAGAAAGAACAAAACTTTCATGCCCTAAGAAACAATATTTGCAACTGCAGTGCAGCATGTGCAGCAGAAGGCAGGAGAGCATGGATATACCCATCGCACAGCAAAAGATGTCTCAGGGTGTCATGCTCTAGCTGTGGCTGGGACATTCGGCTGACCGGGGGGTCACCACAAGAAACTCAGCACCACCTCAGCAATGGTGACCAAAAACACTATGCACACAAGCAGCTTTCCTTCTGCCTGTGAACAAAGAACTGCAGGTTACACCCTTCCAAGCGTGTTCATCAACAGGAAGAAAATATTTTTATAAACTCTGTTTAATAACTTTAAAACATTCCAAAAAAGAAAGTAGGTGGTTATCCCACCTCTTTTACCCTGGCACTATATTCACTTGATTTCTGGTACAACCCTGCTGCAGCTGAAGTTCTATATGCAAACCTTGGCTATCCCAGACCCCATATATCAATTTACATGCATTTAATATAGTACAGTGCTAACAGGGATAAGCATTCAGGGCTGGAAATGTCTAGAAGCCACACAGCACTGGTGTCAAAGATAATATAGGGGGCTGAGAACAGCCATTAGGCCACCTCTGCTATCTTATGTACAGGATATTTTCTACTGCCTCATTCCCAGACGCCAGGCAGGCCTGATGGCCATATCTACTTGCAGAGAAAAGCCTGCTCTGTAAGTCACTCTTGTGGATTAGGATAAGGATAAATTCATTTTACCACAGGTGAATAAGCCACTTACTAAGGAGGGAAAAAAACACATCATGGAGGGGATCTCAACTTTTGGTTTTGGTATACATTTTTTTAAAATAGAATTTTATTAAATGGATTTGTTATTTTAGTGAAGACATGCTTTGGATCTGAAATTCTGCATAATAATATGTTGCAATTCTTCAGAGTTAAATCTCAAGAAATTCCTCTAGATTTTCATCAAGCAATTGAGTTTCCCTAAAGCCAAAATGCAATACAAATCCTTGTTATGGATCACTCATTAAAACAGACATAAGACTAGTTCTTTGCTCTGTTGCTGTATGAGACCTTGCCTACCTTAAAATTTTTGTTGGCTCCTTAAACATTAACTTAGTGTATGGTGCAGAGTATGACAGACAAGTTGCTATTTCAGACTTGAAACAGCACCTGGAGGGCTAAGACCTCTCACAGTTTAATAGTGGACAGAGAATCACTGCAGTGATCAGGGTCATGCGGTGGGTGAGGCAATCATGGACACTGAAATATCAGATGTCACTGTGACAGCTGTAATAACCACGGCTTACTTCCTTCAGCCAGAATATGGCGAATACAGTATATGGCAGGATCTACCCCTTCGACCTTTGCTTCATGCTATAAACATTTTAACTCCTGAGGCTCAGTGAGCAAGGACAGTGTGACCAACCTTCACCCTATGTTTTATATGGTGAGAGATGCATGACAGGTAGGGAAGGAATTTTTTTTTTTTTTTTCAAATCTTGAGAATTCAGCAGAAAAGTTATTATTTGCTTGTTACTGACAATTGACTCCTCTGAGATAAAGTAACTTAGTTACTAAAGAATCCCAAGGAGACAGCTGGCAGTGATGAAACAACAACAAGCCATCCTCAGCAAGTGTACATCATAAAACAGGCACCATTGGATTAAAAATAACCTTAATCTGTTTAGTGTACACAAAGGCAGCCTAGTCAAAACACTTCAACAATGATTTAAAATCTCAAGTTGGAGGCCAGTCTGAACCTTCAGGGAAGCCTCCCTATTCATAAAGAGCTTAACTAATCATAACTTTCCATTACTTATCAGAACTGGCTGCAGTGTGTCGCAGCATGATAACTGAGCCCTGGAAATGTAACAAAAGATGCCTTTTTTATAAAAATAATGGTGAGACTAAACCCAAAATTTTAATCTTTGAACTTTGTGGGGGGAAAACATCCTGTTACTGAATGGAAGTGTTTCCATTCCTGTGTGGGGGATCAGAGCAAGGAGCTGAGCAGGGCCGAGCCCATGAGGGCCTCGGCGCCCCAGCCGGGCCACAGGGCCTGGCGCCCGCTGCCTCAGCGGGGAGCACAGCAGCCCCTACCAGGCCCACGTGTTTCTGCACAGCGCTAACGACAGAAAAGCTGTCTGAAACACAGTGCTACTTTTACTTAATTGCTCAGTATTAACGACTTAGTGCTTAAGAAGGCAGGCAGTATTAATTTTTTAACGTGCTATATGCTATAGCTGTATGAAAGCTTCAGAATGAGGGTTAATGGGGCCCAAAAAGGACCAGATTTCTATCTGCATTTTCTTCAGTGTAGTTGCAGATGCGCTGAGACCTCAGCCGAGACCTGCAAGCTTTATGTATGGCTTTCTTTTATCTTCAAGGGAAACAAAAAAGAAAAGAAAAGCGAAAGGGAAAAGAAGCGAATAAAAGAATGAAGCAGTGCCAAACATTACAAGAAAGGCTTAATAAATAAAGCCCAGGGTCACAATGCTGCTCTTATTTGCCCTGAAATATATCACTGAACCTCGGTATATTCATATTTGTTTACATTATAAATGTACTAAATGAGCTAATTACAGTGATCATAATTTACAATTAAAAACAAACAGTTAGAAATTTCAAAGGCTTTCAATATCTTTTCTTTAATCATTCACCCAGGCTCAAAATATGCATTTTTTAGATTAAAGCATTAAAGTTGCTAATTATATTCTCAGAACTAACAATTATTTCTTTACCCTTTTACTACCTTCTTCTGGCAACAAAAAAAAAATGTCAGCACTGATTTAATTTTTTGTTATTACAGGATTAAAAGAAGTTTCTAAAATGCAATTAAATGTGCCCTATAGCTATAGTAACTTTCCTATCAGCATCCAAAACCTCTTCGCTAAAACAACAGCATAAAAAAATTATTCAGACTTTCTAGACATACTTTTTTCTCCTTTTATAACACATTCCTTTGGTGATTATCTCCAATGACAACTCAGCCATCTTAATGAGACTCCACGCACATCTAGATCTTGGTGAAAGTAGATTAATAGAAGAAAATGAAAGTTAAAGAGGCTGTTAAGAGTGCAAAACCCTGCACATGTCAAGCACTGGTTCTTCACCTTTGGGAGCTTGGTTCAAGTTCACCCTGAGGCCCTAAGTGAAAAGTTCAATAGTCTCAACCATGTCCCTACTTGATATATCACAAAATCAATTATTTTATGGTGGTACATTTGGTAACCTATGCTCAGAGAGAATCAAGATTTTTTCCACTGGGAATTCACCAATTATCTGCTCAGTGAATTATTCTCAGATAAAATAGAAATACCTGCTGTCAGCAGGAGTTTCCCATTATACTGCCTATCAGTTTAGTAGTTGATCTGTTTGGGAACACGGTGCTGTTGCACTTGGCCCAAGCCCCCTGGCCACTGTGTCATCATGGAAACGCGTGGCGACAGGACACTGAAGCATCATGCAGTGCCCAAATTTGGACTGTTTTGGAGAAGAGAAATAGTCCTTGTGAGCAACCAAAATTCAGCCAGAGAAAAAGTGTAGCAGGGCATTTTATTATAGATTTTACAGTTCTTCAAGGAGTTAGTTTCTTTTAGGTGACCCAGGAAGGTAAGATCCCGAGTTCCATTTTCCTACCTACGAACATCACTTTCTAACAGCCATGAGCAGTGTACTTGGTCCAGGCCACAAGAGCATATGCTATTAGTAGCATTCTCAGATCTACATTTTGTGTTACTTAGTATGATACGGCTGCTGTAGAAATAGATATATTTACCTTAATTACTTTTACAATTTAAAATTACAGTTTAAATATAAATGTTTTCATAAAATGAATATCAGCCTGAAAAATAAATCCATGTCACTCAGATAAGAAATAAGCACTCTGTGTGCTGGTGAATGACTGCTTAAACAGAGCCCTGCTCGTTGCAAAGTACCACTTCATGCCCCACCATTGTCTGTCCAAACTAAGCTCAACATGCTTAACCCAGTTCTCAGTGATCAAAATTTTGTTTCATAAAAACATCTTCGACACAATTAATGTGGACTAGGATCCTCTGGCACATTCTGCTAATAACCTGAGTAGAGGTGTTTGTTGTCTCTGAGAGATCCCTCAGCCCTAGGTTGAAAGAAGTGAACAGGAAGCCAGCAGGGACGCTGCCCTTGCCGTACTTATTTTGTGAACTGCCATTTGTTTGAGAGACATCTTTCAAGTTGAACTAATCCAAACATTTTCTCTAGTGGACAATTAAACAAAATCTTGATCTTATTACATATTTAAGACAGAAATGTCTAGATTTGGCTGTGGAAATGGTAGAGGCCCAAAGGCTACATATGAGGAGATAAAAAAGACAGAGACTGACCAAAGAAATGATGGCACAAAAGCTGCAGATCAGATAATAAATGGTAGAAAGCCAGTCAAAATTCCTACCTACCCTTACATGTAATACAAGAACATAAGGACATGCACTGAATGGACACAAATTTAAAAACAGTGCAAGGATGAGTTTTAGTCATGCTGACATCTTACTGCTGCTCAGCTAATTCACATTTCCCCATGTATAAAATGGGGATAATATTCTTGGCTCTCCACATGCAGATGCTCTCATTAGTACTTGCAAAGTATTCAGATAACTCTGTAATGAAGAATTCCATTGGAAACAGTAAAAAGAAATGAAGAATTCAAAATGCAGTGCAGGTTTAGATTACACTAACTGGCACAGTGAACACTAAATAAGGCCCAGGACTACAGACTAATCAATGAAGTTAAAAAGAACTATTCGAGACCTTCCTTATTCCCTGAAAATCATCCCTCTTGCACACAAAATGAAGCAAAAATAGTAAGTGATTGTGCAAATGAGGGTGTTATCACACCACGCACCTCAGGGAGCTGACTTAGGGTTCTACAACCATCCTCTAAATCGAGAGTGATGGACTGCGTAACCTGAGTGACTTGCAAAATACATTTTTAATATATAGTTACAAACAAGTTATCATTTCTACAAAAACAACCAGTTTATTAGATTTATTGTTGGCAAAATAAATGTGAAATGCTTTCACTGCTGCTCTAGAGAGATGCAAAAGATTTCATTCATAGCCTTCGATTCAGTGAGCATTTAGTCAGTTCCTCACAGGAAAAATGCACTGCTAGGACCATTTCCATGCCACTGTAAATGCTACATTCCTCTAGTGAACTCTATCAACAAACTCAGTCAGTGATCATGCTTAGTTTACTGTGTCTTGCCCAGCAGACTCTTTCTTCATCAGGGCCAGGAATATGCCCATTAAAAGAGCAATGAAGAATGATGGGACAATTCAGAATTTCACAAGTGCAGAACCTAATGTACCTGCTCTAATTTAGGAAGGCCTCTGGACAGTCATCAGGCCAAAATCTTGATGGAAGGATTTTGAAGACTGAATAAATCACCTAAAATAAAACAAAGGAGTAAGTGTACCAGAAGTTATAACACCTACTTTATTTAATGTGTTTTGCTGAACAAAGAGGACTTACAGCTGGCTCTAAAAGCTTATCTTTTCTTTTGGAGCATAGCATACCTTTTCATAACAGTCCAGTGGGAATCCTTATTGATATGCAGAGAGATTTGAAAACATAAAGCTCCAAGGTAAAGTTCTGGATGAGACAGTTACAGCATAAATTGCCCTGGTGATACGACGCCAGGGAACTAGAAGAGATGCACTGGGATGTGTCTAAAGGGCCAAAGCGATCGCACGAGATGCTGCATCTCACAGAGGCAGCTCAGGTGTCTGCCCATAGCCTGACATCTTCTACATGATCCCCAGCCACTGGCATCACCTAGAAATTTACAAAGAGAAAGTTAATTCTTTTACACCGTGGGTTATGATGTAACTGGGTGATGATCATGGAAAAAAGCAAGGGCTATCACTTCCTAATCCGCAGGTTGCATATTCCCTCCAGACATTCCTTCCATGCATTTCCCAACTTGGAACTGTCAATAAGCAGCTCCTATTCCTGTTGATAGTGTGAAATAGGTACTATTATCTGTGATCAGACAGCAGTTGGCCCTAGTAGAACTATTCATCTGTCTTTGGAAGGCGGGACAGATTTTGTAGAGTTCATCCAGAGGTACCAGTAAGATTTAGAAGGGAGCTACTGAGGATAGGATACTGAACTGCCCCAAGGTTAACAATCCAACTTCCAAGAATAACACAGAAAATAGGAACATTATAGAAAAAAAATAACATCCCAAGGTTCTGTTTGGAGCAAAAATTAGAAGACTTTGGAACAAAAATTAAGCAGGATTCATCATTCCTTTTGTGTGCTTTCTTTCTTGAATAGTTCTTAAAAGTCAATTTAAGCATGGACGTCAGTCCCACACACGACCTTTCTCTGAAGTTGTAGAAATTTGGATCTGAGGCTTTAATATGTCTATAACTCTGATTTCATATTTGGTACCAGATAGGCGAGAACAGAAGAGTAAGTATAGCAAGAAAAGCTCTCCAAGAGGCTCTCTGCAAAGTAAATATTAATGCTTAGTAGAGGTACTGTCCCTAGTGAATATTTTTGAAAATAAAATGTGAGCTTAAAATCCACAAATTCTATATGCATCTTAAAAAAAATAAATCCAGTTACATTTTTACAGGTGACTATAGAAACACTATACCTATGTCTTGAAAATATTTCCCTGGAATCTTTGAATTATCTCTTTAATACCGTCAGCCTATTCATCATAAGGCTCAATGTGAGCTTTTTCCCCCATGCTACCAGCCTCTTTCTCTGCCTGAGGCAGAAGCTGCTGGAGGTGCCGTGCAGCCGGGCAGCCTCCCTGGGCATTGGGATCTCCTCTGCAGGCCAGCAGGTACCTTCGCACTGGGCACACGCTGTCCCACCACATCCAGACTGAGAGCAGCTGCAGGCCAACAATACTATTCATGGCAGCTATCATTCTCAAAATCTACTGGTAATCCTCCATCCAGCCTGAATTTGTTCACTTAAAAGACATTAAACGTATTTGCTCTCTGAATAAATGATTCTTAAACCAAAAGGTTTTCAGACTGTATATGCAAAAAATTTCTGCATGATACATGACATGGACCACATACCCAGTCGCAGTGGTGCTAAGATTTCTACTTCAGTGAACAGTAAGGAAATTCTATTAAGGAATTTCCTAGGTCTCTTGTCTACCTATTAGTGACTATATCTAGAGTCAAGAAGCAGAAGGATACACGAACAGAGAAAGTCCACAGCATAATTAGGAAACAATCAACACATTTTCTTATGCTGATTTTTTCTTCACTTTAGACTGCTTCATTGACTTTAATTAAACTTGCCCTAGGCTTATAAATCTAGCAAGCTGCTGAAACACTTAAAAATTAAATAAAATAAAATCAGTTTTCTTGGCAGAAGGGTTTTCACCGGTCTGTTCACCTGCACCAAACTTCTGATTTAGAGGCTTTTTAAATGATTAGAATTGTTGTATGTGATACTGCAAGACTCTCTGTTGTTTTTGCTCTTGAATTAAAACGACCTCCTACTGACACAGTAAGAATCACAGAATTAAATTGTTGGGATTCTCCCCACTTCCCTATCATCAGGGCAGATTTCTTTGCCGATGTCTGAGAAAGGCTGCCTTCCCCACCTTCTATACCAGCCCTGCCCCTAGTTTTGCCGAGAAAAAGAACGTGGTACATTTAGAGTCCTGGCAATTTACATACCGATACCTCAGATAAACATGGCTTTGGAGGAATAAAATAAATTGCATGTGTCCTGCTCCAACCTGGGCCTGACGCATTAGAATATAATCAAAAGTTGTAAGAATGAGACTGAATGCAGGAACTTATAGAACACAATTTTCAGGAAAAGGAATGGAAAGTGAAATTTATCTATTCAATATGGGAATATTTATTCTTAAAAATTACTTCAATTTCCCCACCCCAAACAGATATGAATTAATCAATTACTTATTAAGAGTATTCCAGAGTATTTTCTTTTTATTTATACATATACAGTGAGGAGACAGGCATACACATAAAGGACAGCTGGATCTACTTTTCCTCCTGGACTAGTTTAGGTTGGGTAGAGATCAGCTGGGGAAAGTCAAAATAACCTTACTTACTGAAAGAGGCAATTTCTCACAAATACTTTTTATGTCTTATCTCTACTGTGGATCTCTGCCATAGCGTCTTATGGTCCTACCTTTTTTCCTGATTTCCCTTTTCACTTTAGTCCATTTTAGTTCTGTTTCCTAATCACTTCTATTCAAATGTTTACAAGGTGATTTGTACGTGCTGGATATAGAAAGTACTGGATGTTAATGGAAAATTTAGGGTCCTGACTCGATTAAACATGTTCCACCTTAGAGTCATCTAGTTTCATTAGATAGTTACCCTCATTTTACTATAGTATTAAACAAAATCAGTTTTAGTTAGAGATGGGCCTAAGTACCCCCAAAACATTCAGAAAGCTGAGGTCTGCGAATATGTTACAATTTGACCTATCGTTGTTGTTTTGTATTGCTGAGACACATACACTCCATTTTCTCCCAGGAATTTCTTAGAGACAAGTGAGAAGAGTTCAAATCCCTTATTTTTATGTCCAGACAAGCTACTAAAGCAAAATACCTTTTGCAAAAATTCCAAACTCTGCTAAGAAATTACAGAGCAGCCAAATACTTGCATTTATTTTCTTTCTCTGAGCAGTAGCATGGAGTGGTTTTGGCATTCATCTGAGGCTTGAGAGAACTGAACTCAGTTCTTGAACCAATTATTCATTTCTAGTTTTTTCCTGCACACATCCACAAAACAAAGGGCATATTAAGCCCTATTGCACTTGAAGCTTTCCTGAAACATCTTTACCAAAGCCAGAAAGATTTCTTCATTTTATTTTTGACATTGGGATCAGCCCTCTATATCTGTGAATAGCATAGATATAATATGGTAATCACTATTAGTTATATTTTGCACATGCACATCATCCATTTAATGCTGATGAAAAGTGAGAAGTTTCCCAAACTAAAGGCATACATATTACACAGAGCAAGTAATTTAAAATAAGATTCAGCTTCTACTCGTGTCAACTCAAGCTGTGTAACACCACAGCAGTATTACACCATAGTTTATGAAGCTCTTCCTTCACCAAAAAAAAATTTATTTGGGAACTTTACATTAACTTCAATAGCTGCCAGAACAGGCCCTAGGGCAGGAAATGAAGAAATATACTGTACCCAAATGAAACTGCAGTGGAATTTAGGTAGGCAGAATGTAATTATTCACCCTGGAATGTGGCTAGAGTTCTGGGTTAATATCCCCGCTCCGGCAAAAATATCGTGAGATACATAATTACCCAGGGTAGCCAGGCTACGGGCTCACCTCTCACTCAAAAGACAAGACAAAAGGGAGAATGATCTGCTGGGACTTCGGTTTGATGTTGAGTAAAAGAACGGAGTGACATTTACTGCACCTGCGACACTTGCCAAGAAACAAGATGTATTAAGTAAATAATCACCTTTTTGGGACCTCCATCTTGAAAACAGTCATTTCTTGTGAAATAAAGAGGGGTTTTGAAAAATGAGAAACTTGGCTCCTTGCTGGTGAAATGCAAGCAAACATTTACCACGTAGATATCCATACAAGTCCTAAATGCATGGTTTTCCTTATTGTGTGGACAGTTGCAGGGCACAATCTCTGGAAATTAGTACCTCTGCAACATGGTAATACTTACATTTTTATATTCATTGATACAGATGAGGACACCAAGAAGCACTGAAAAAATAACAGTTTCTCTTGAACTGAATGGTAAAATAACAAAAACTTTCAATTCTTATAATAGAACTGCATTACATTCCAGCAAAGTGGATCCATTTCTGAGGTGGAACATCACAGCTTTTTAACTTGCTCCGACAATGTGACGGGAAGAATACTACATTCAGTGGACACTGTAGGGCGATTTATGGAGGCAGAATGCAACAATATAAATTGTTTAGAAAAGAATTGTTTCAGAAAAGACACTGCAACTAATCTTACAAAAAATGCTATGGGATATTTAATGATCCTGGTGGGTTGGAAGTTCTTAAAAACAAAAAAAAGGAAAAACCTCTTTTAAGACTGATTGCCATTAAAGTATGCACATCATTTGGTTCATTTTTCATTTAAATATGCAGTCTAAAACTGTTGTCAAGTGCAAATACTCGCATTGTAATCGGATACCCACAGCAGCGGAACCAAGTCACCAACTCGTGACCACAGCTGCAGAATCACACTAAAGTTATGGCAGTAGGTGCCAGTGTCTGGCCCCACCTCTCCAGCGATCCCCACCACTTCTCACTGGTGTCTGTGGTACTCCATTAAACTGGGCTAAATGTGAATCAGGCCTCATCCTAAACCTCCTTGCTTGACCTCATGCTCTAACCTTGCGCTAGGCTTTGCCATGGCCACTGCCTCCTTGCACGTGTATGGCCATAGCACTCGAGTGGTTATTGTGGAGACCAAAGTGAGCAGAGGAGAGTGGAGAGCACCACATAGTCCGCTGGAGGGCTTCACCCAAATCCCTTCAGAAACGAGTGGGGAGACTTTGCTTTACTCACCTGCGCTCTGGCTTCGAGAGCTGGTTGGGCAGTGCAGTGCTTTTCCTCAACACCTCGCAGCTCCACAACACGGCAGCCTGTCGCACTGTCCCGAGCACCATGCTGAAACAACACCATTTCCCAAGGAGATGGGCCAAGGAGCAGAGGCTGCTCTGAGCCCTGCAGCCTGTGGCCTCCTGCCAGCAGTGCCATCCTCACGGAGCAGCCAGGACTCCCAGCCCCAGGCACCAGCACTGAGGAGATGGTGGCCAGGCTGTCGCGCAGGATGTGGGGCTGGGACAGCGGCTGCCCTCCGGGCCCCAATGTGAGGAACAAAAACCTATGGAGAGAGATAGGAATCTTTTCTCCTTTTAGTCTCACCTGGTCTGTCTTTGGTTACAATTGTACGTTCACTAGGATTCAAAATCTCCTCAGCCATGATTTTTAGTGCTGATCTTAGATCCAGATGCTTTTCAGCTCCTCATTGTTAGTGGGAACAAATGAAAGAATAATATTTGTGCTTTTCACAAAACATCTAGATAGGCTGCTGTCTGCCTGCGTGCTATCCGTTCCCTGGCTACCCAAAAACCCCATGTTTTTGTAGCTCTGAAAAAGCTGCTACACCCAAAGGTTTGGCCGGCGCTACCATTTTCATTTGGGGCTTTGGACTCCCTGTAATACCATAAGATTTTGCTAACAAATCCATGAGTTCTTTAAAGATTTTTTTTTCCAGAAGATAAATAGATGTTTAATGTATACAGTGTGTCAGGTGTGGTCCTGGTGTCTTTGTTGCGGCACGCAGCCTTTCCCACCACAGGATGCAGCATGTGGCAAAGACCACCCTGGAACTATTTTTTCACTATTTCACATTACCTCTCTGTTAAGTTTAGTGGTAGCCTTCAACTCCATAAGGTAAAATATTCCTAGATACTTAATACCCTGCGGTTTTCAATCTATATTTAAACCCTGTCTTATGCACTGATTGTACAATATGTTCAGGGACATAAACTCCAACTTACCTCAGTTTATTTGCCATTCAGTTTTGCTTGCAAAACTCTCAGCTAGCTTCCACATATTTTTCTTTTAATGTTCTAAGAGCTGAAATAAAAAGGGCATTTATCCTCCATGATACTTATTAGAGGTAAATAAACAATGCATAACAAATAACTTAGAAAACTATTCTGTTTGCTAAATATGATCATGAGTTCTTTGAATTTACTCAACATCCTGTATTTGTTGCATTTTTACTCCTTGCTTTTGAGGCTCTGTACTTCAAGTGCTCAATGGGCATTAGCCCATCTATCCAGGGCAGCTTTGATGAACATGCCTTAGCACATCTACAGAAAGTGATTTTTAATATTTTTGATAGTAAAATTTGATGATACAACTGTGGTGATATTAATACCTGTGATGATTTTAACAACCACCATATTTGGAGTGGTTCCTGAGTTAGTTGTAACCACGCTCAGAAGTACCAATACACTGGAAAAACTGAAGCAGCACAACCTCATCAGTGCAGTGCTATCTCTAATTAATTACCATTGTCAAGCTGGGGGACATGGTATTTCAGGTACAGCATCACACAACCATGGGTCTGGTGCTTTCAGAATCCAAGCTAGTAACTCCTTATGTTGCTGCCCCACTCCTGATGGACACCTGTCCCCGACGGAGCCAGTGTGGCGAGACCCTTGTGCTTCAACAGGCAGCACTGTGGTAAAGCACCCAGGCTTCTAGCGATCAGCAGAACAGCCCAAGACAGGGCTATTAAGGCTTTTCTCTTTCATAGACCTAAATAAAGAGCTAATATAAATGGAAAATGTCCTGCCATTCTAGGATAACATTTCAAGACATGTAACTTATAGGACTGGGCTGAAATTATGGGGAAGTTACAGATGTCTTTGAAAAAATCTTTCTTTTCTTAGAACTACCTTTTCTTACTTACAGGTATGTATCATTAAGCAATATGACCAGAAATAGAATTGGCATTCAATAAAACCAAGTTAAACAAGGAATACATTATATATCTTAAATCTCTACACACAGACCTACCACTACTAATGCAAATGAAAAAAAAAAAAAAAAAAAAAAAAAAAAAAAGAGAGAGAGAGAGAGAGAGAACCAGAAGGCGGCCATTAGTTGATTTGTTAATGCATGTAAGTGTCAGCAGGTGTGGTCAGCTGGAAAGAGGCAGGTGTTACCAATGTATTGTTGTTGTCATAGAAAAAAGATCCTCCAGAAGCCTTAAGAGTAAAGTCAAAATTGAAAAGCTGCTAAAATCCTGTATCAACCAGCACCTTATAAGTATTCCATGTCTGATTTAAGGCTGGAAATATGCCAGGAAAAAATAAACTTACTACTTAAACATGTGGATATTGAAATAATTGAACTTGATTCTAACATTTGCACATTTAGATTTCCGTACCCCATAAAGATGCCCTCCTTCAGGGAGGCATCTGATCTTATTCCCCTGCTATTCACTTGTGGCTTCAGCTAAATGCAGCACCATCAGATATCTGTCTAGCTAGGATATTTTTTCATGTCTACTTTCACGATATAATTCTTACCAAAGAAGGATTAAGATCATATTAAAAATGAAGATTAAAATGTCTTTATTTTGAGATCATATAATTTAATGAGGAAAAAAAACATACAATATGAAGAATGAAATAAAAGAAAACACATATAAAACTGGCAGCCTACAGAAAGAAAAAGCCTGGGAAAAAAAGTTCTATTTTTATACTAAAATCCAATTAGTTTCTAATTGAGTTATGTTAAAAAAACCTCTAAATTATCTTTTTTTCCCTTTTTTTTTTTTTTTTTTTTTACATTTTCCTGAATGTACACGATTGCTTGTGAAAGTAGGGGATTAATACTACTTGTGATAGGAAAGCAAGAGTGTAGATTGGCACAGAGGAATTTTTTCTTCAGAGCAAGGCTATTTTACTACATTTCAGTCCTGACCTACAAAAGTCCTTCTTTACCAGTCCTCACAGAAGTTAACGGTAGACAAGATTCATAAGATTTCCTAATTCCAGACCCCTAGTATCAACATCACTTCAGTCCATGTAGTTACACTTTTTATAGTACATTGTGCACTCTGAGTCTTTCTAGTGAGGAGGGTTATTTTAGTTCTCTAAAAAGTCTGTTCCACGATCTAATTAGATAGTTCCTAAGAAAATAACTTTTCTCTATATTAAGCCTGTTAAAAAAATCCACTCACTTCATTACTTCTAATTGCAGATTCTTCTAATAGTCCTGGACAGTGTCAGCCAGTTCTAGTGAATTGTCCCAAAAGAACAGGTAGTTTCATAACCCAAATCACCCAGATTTACATATCTGACCTTTTCTAAATTCAAAATAAATCCTGCAAAGTAGAAGAGCTATAGCATTAACTCAGTTTGCCCATGTGGTAGAGAGGCCAGACTGGTACTCTCTCGAGAAGGTAGAATGTTAAAGCCGAAGTACAACATGTGAAATTGATTCTGGTGCAGAATACCGTGTAGATTTGTGATGGTCAGATCCCAAATAACTCCTATTTTAGGGCTATTGTTATTTGATTGGATACAGCTTACTTGGTCTTCACACATACACATTTCACCCAAAAGGTCTAAAGAAAAAGAACGGCCCCTCTGGAAGTTAGCCGACGTGCCAACAAAAGTATCTCCTGAGCTGTTACCCAAGCTGAAACATGCTTCCATGAAGTGAGCAAAAACTAGGATCATCTGTGGAGGGTTGCTTTCTTTGAGCCCCATCTCCTTTCCAAATTTGCTCTCAGCTATTGTCTCCAGATGTGCTGAGTGACTAACCCTCATTGAAATCAAGTGACGACTTGTTGAGAAAATAGTCTAAAACCATGAGGGCATCAGCATTTTCTGTATTGGACTAAATTATTCAATTTTAATTAAAAAAATAGTATGAGTGGGTATTATAAAAGCATGCAATTAACAAAATCCACTGAACAAAACATTTCCATTACCAAGGAAATTTCACTATTTGAAGAATGTCGCTACAGCTCTGCAAAGAAAGGTAATTTGTAATGGAGTTAATTTCAAAATTTGGCTTTTTTTTCTATTAGGAATAAAAAGGATCAGCAACTAGGCAAAGGTTCTATGAAGAAGAGTACCGAAGTGCAGATCAGCCATGCTTTAAATAAATTAATTTATCCTTAGAAATGGGAAAATACTATTGAGATTGGAGCTATTTGGGAAGAGGAGCCATCATCTCTTATTTGTCTCACATTCTGGTACAAAACGGTTAAAATAATAATGCTGATAAAAAGTGATTTTGCAGATGCTCCATTGACTGCTACATGTGGGCCAGGCCAGGAGAATGAAAATTACCTGAATTGTCTGTTAAAGTCTAACACTGTGTCATGCACAATATGAAAACTAGTGCCTTTGGTGAGGGTATTCTTTTGCCGGTATAGTTTCTCTAATTTCAAAAGATCTATGTCATTATAAACCTACACATGATTTTTAAAGCTTGATTCTTTACAATATGGGCACTAAAATCAGGATTATAGTACAGGATTGTACAGACACGTATATGAAGAAACGAATCCTACTCTGGCTGCCATCCTGATATCAATGAAGCAAAAAGTGTATGGTAGTGTAAGGTTTTGTGCTACAGAACAGATAAGTGACATGGATTGAAATTATGGTAAATTTAAATTGATGGCCTAATTAGTATTATCTCTTCTTTGTATTCTTTGTAAGAAATATTATCCAGGAGGAACTCATTTTGCATTAATGTTGATATAAAGTGTAATTCTGTAGCATTTTCATTGTAATCCGGCCTTAATTAATGCATCATTATTCTAAAGTGTTAATTAAATTATTACAAAAAAGGACATCTGCCCCAGTTCAGAAAGAAAAAAAAACACAGTGCATTAAAATTAGACTTTCCAAGGTCTGACATGGCATGTGAGTTCCCACAACACTGGTAGAAGCACAAAACAAAACATAAAAACAGGCATAATGAGCTCATGCTCTGATAAACCATGGTTTGAAATCTACATTTGCCCACCTGTGATGGAGTTTTACAACAGCATCCAAAAGTCAAAACTAGGCAGGACATCAAAAATCTGAAATGGCAATTTTTTAATATGACAAAAGAAATATATTGTACACCAGCAACCAGGAATTGCTCATGAGCAATCCAGGGAACTAAATAGGGACAGGAAGATCTTTGCAACTTCTGCAGACTCTATAAAACCCTCCATTCAGCACTCGGGCAGGAATACCAGCTGCACATAAGCAATTGGTGGCAGTGCTAGAGCACTATCCAGATTCATTTCAGAGAACCCAACACACCTGCCAGTGTTGATTCTCCCCACCTTCCGGCTACAGTCCTACCTGGCTTCACCAAAGACATGATTCAGTTGCTGTTCTTGTTAGTCTCGTCCGGTAGTAGCTTTTTCAAACCCAGAGAGGAGAAAACTCAATCCTCTACCAAAGAACTTCAGTCCAATCTAATGCCCAGCAACGTCTCCAGCTGTTGGACCACAGCCATGAGGGAGCGAGCGCCTAGGCCAGCGCCACAGCAAGCACAGGCAGCCCTCTGTGGGGAGCGCTGGGGACAAGGGGCTCTCTGCATGTGGCCACCTGCACTCCGTGGACCTGGGGTCTCTGTTAATTATTAAACATAACCAATGATTCAATAAAACATTAGTCCAGAGCCTGAAACAAATTCTCTGCAATGTGGCCCACCTGCCAGAGTTGCACAAGATACTTCCAGGATGTGGCTTCCATAAGATTCAATGTCTACACTATTCAACAACCCTGCCTGTTTCAACAGCTATAATTTTCTTTGTTACATTTGGGCTTGCATTGAAAGATCTTTAAAATGTAAAAGTTAAATGAGGCTCTTATAAAGAAGTGGTTTGGGTGCAGTACATTACGAAAACTTCAAAGGAGCTCAAGATACCTTTCAAGCTAAGGTACAAAAATTCAAACAAGAACAAAAGCCTTTCTTGTATTTTGAAGCATTAATTGTTCCACTTCTGTTGATGTAAAGTGAAAGGAGAAGCTTTTAGTTAAAAGCACGTAGTATCTTCCAACATGGAACATTCCAAAGTCTCATGGAATAATTTTAGCTTTGATATAATGGCACAGGTGAATCCCAAATTACAAAGCTTTCTGCAGCATATGCAATAACTGTTGGTAACCGAATCTATTACATAAACATTAGCACTTGAAGAGATTTATTGGCAGAAGTTAGACTTTCAACTTTTATATTTATAACATATTTCATATTTATAAGATATTTCATAACTTTGTCAACATTGTTTGCAACAGAAACCTATAAATTAACTTTGAGAGGTTTTATCTACCATTTTATCCTGTTTTTCAAAGGGTAAAGAGCTGGTGACATTGCACTGTCTGCTCATTTGTCAATATGTCTGTCAGCTCCCCTCCTTTAAGGAGGGGGCAATATTGTAGAAACTGCAAGAATACAAAGTTCACAGTAAGTTTCATGAAAACTGGAACCTGGCTAGTACAGAGGGAAATTAGTGCTTCTCTGGAAAAAAAAAAGGTTTCAACGGTGAATTCAACAGTTATGTTGTCTGTTGGCCTATCGACTGGCCAGCCAGCATGAGGGCAGTTCAGTGCCAACCACAATACATTACCTTGCCCATTTGTAATTAGTCAAGGATACTGTGGAGGGATTTATGAGACAGAGGAAGTAATTAGAAATCCCACATGTGAGCACATCATGGAATACATTCAGAGAGGAACATTGGGTACTTTTGGTGCAGAGCTGTAGGAAATTAAGATACAATGTGCAAAATCTCTAAATTTATTGGTTCTGTTGCTCATGAACAACGTTTTATGGCATAATCTGAGCACATCTGTTGACCTATTCATTAGACAAGGTACAAATGCCATGCCTGCTACTTACTGCATTAGAAATACATAAATAATAATTTAAATCTGTAACACATCTAACATTGGCACCATGTCAGATGATTGTCAGGAAATGAATACATGTTGCTTGTTAGCTCTGCTTTGTGTCACAGCAAGACTATTCCTCCTTTACATAGTAGATAGCTAAAGTGAGACGCAGAAGAATTAATTAGTTTTCATTGGCTTCCATATGATTTGTATACACTAAGAATTTTTGAAAATGGGATCCACTGTCCTTCCCTCAAGACTTGCAATTACTGGAATAATATGTACATGCAAGTTACAGGTACTGAAACCTGCATTTCAGTATTTCTCTCTCTACTAGCCCGTATGTGAAGTCAGTGAGTGAGAGTCATAAGAAAATGTGCTTGACAAAACAATGAGAATCAGCCATAACTATAAAGGGGAAATATCATAAGCCAATAAATATAAATAATTAAACGTAAATAAACTTCCAGTCTTTTCTCTTTCCAGGCACTGGGCACAAATCTTCTAGATCCCAGAATGGAGCTGCACGATTTTCCATATTTAGTTTGAGCTGATAATACTACAGAATTGGTAGAGCAACATCTAAAGTTTGTTGCTGAGCTCAAGACCATTAACTTACAGCATTATCATGAACCTTACTGCCCTGAATGTTGTTTATTTTTACAGTGAACAGTGGTAAAAATGCAGGCTTTACTGTATATATAAATTATTTTACTATTCAGCTTTTCCTGACAGATGTTTAAGTGGCTAGCCAAACCTCCAGAGACATATAAGCTTGATCTACATGTATGCAAAAATTAATTGAAAAAGTAACCTAATATTGTTTTATTCTTTAACAAAATGACAGGATATTTTCATTATTTGCTGAGTACTTACAGATAATAACAAATTAAGTGTTGATCAATCAATATAATGATCCATTTGACCCAGAAATTATAAGAGAAGATATGCAGAATTTCTAATAAAATTACAATCCCAACAGAATTTGAATTCATTACTTTTGATATATACGGCAGTCAGTTCCCTTCACTAACATGGATTTGAACTTACAGAAGGTAAATTATCAAAGAGGCCCTTGTTGCTCACATGCTGCAATACAATTTTATTACAGATTACAGTGAAAAAATATTAAGCACTGCAGAGCTCAGAGTCCGGAGGAACAGCATGGTTTAGATCTTGGTGCAAACTTGGGAACATGCCATGACTAGGGTGCGTATTCCTTCGATTTAAATATTACTGATTTGGGCAAGGTTAAAAACTCAGCTTATGTCACACAGAGCTGCAAGAAGCCTCAGAACCTGCCACGTGGTCTGAGTTTGTCAGCAGCTGGTGCGTCGGGAGCAGGTTCCTTCTGTGCATGTTCAGGGCTAAGGAACGAGTTAAGGAAGCTTCTTATTAGCAAGATTTTCTCTAAGGAGGAGTTAGTTTTTCTGTATGGTGAACTACCTAACGCAAACTTACCAAACAGCACTCCCAGTAATTACCAGGATAATCTTTATCCCAAATCAGACTTGGTGCTTTGAATTCACATACTTCCCAAGCACACACCGTTGCAGCTTGGAGATGAAGCTCTCCTTTTGATCTCTTTCCCAGTCTCTCCTCCTTCCAAGAAGAAGGCACAAACCTTCTAGTTCCTAGAATGGAGGTAGATGATTTTCCATTTTTAGATTGAGTTGATAATTTTACAGAAATGCCTGATTATTAACCACGCTACTTCCAGCAGGGCCTGCCAGGTTTATCATCTGTTACGGAATAGTGTAGAGTAATATATAGATCCTGGAACAAAATTTAAATGAGCTCTGTTACATCCTGGAGGAAATCCAGCCGTTCCAGTATACAGCTCCATAGTGCTGTAGCTATATTGCTTCCTACAGTGTAAGGCAGCTTAGATGTAACCAACCATTCAATGACCATTATGAGATTGTAGGACATGGTATTCAGGCAGAGAACAGGAATTGCCTACAGAAACATCATAGCAGAAAGAAAAGAGCTAGAAATAGCCAAAGACTAAATACATATTCTATTATCTATGTTCAGTTTCAAGAGAGTATACAGTTACACTTAGATTTTCTCTTTTGGTATCTTTCCTCTCTTTAATTTCTTTCAAGTTCTTAATTTGAAAGTGTCTCCCTGCTATTCCAGCCAAATTCTGATCTCATGATGAACCAGCCCCAAACTCAGAGGAGGCAAACTTCCCCAAACTATGAACTTTTGCCTGTTACTGTCAGTCTCAAAATCTGTTACCTGAGAGTATTCTTCACTCCCAAGGCCAGATAGCTGATTTACTCTGGAATGGCCCCCACAGAAATATGTGCCATTATATCACAAAAATACTATAGTTTGTAATATCCAGATTCCTCAAAAACACAAAGAAGAGGAGCTGACAGAGCATTAGCAAATTCAGGTAAATTCACTAAAGAAAGAAACTGTAAGACTGTTCAAGATGATCACCTTTTCAAAGGGACCTTTCTACTTTTAAGCAAAAGAACTCAAACTGGAATACTTCTACTAAGCATTACTGGAAGAGAACTGCAAATAAGCCATTACCTGCTCTGCAATTGTTTATTCTGATCAATTGAAAGTCAAGGACTTAGAATTTTTTCTTCAGTCTTCAAATCTAGTTTTACTTTCTTCCTCACCATTCACAGTTCCTGAAAATATGCAGGATTATAAAATCTGTCTTTTCCCCTGCTCTTCTGCTGTGCCCTAGTTCTCTTCCAAAAACGGCCACTACCTCTTTTGGCCTCTGTGAATTATAAGCCCAAGTGGGGTGAGGTGAATACCAACACAAGTTGATGAATAAGTGAGTATTATGGGTCCGGGTGCTGGAGATGGCAAATATACTTCAGAAGAGCAGCTGCCAGAGGTAAGCATACAAAATGTGTCTCCTACACAAAAGAATGAGATTTTCAGAGAATCTGGTGGAAAGCCCGACAAGTACATTTTGTTGCTGCTAAAAGAATTTATTTCTGCTGAAACCTATAACTCCTGGGTTAATAAAGTGAACTTTGATGGGACTAGAGGGAAATATGGGCTTCCCAGGAAAGTTAGGACAAACTTAGATGCATTTCTAGAACACAGATTTATGGAAGTGATTGAAGCTGATAAGATCAAACCCAAGTTAACACTTTCCTTTGCTTTCCTATCACACACTAAATAGACCTCTGCCACAGCTGGCCTGCTACCAATAAAACTAATGATGCCTGTAAACAATAAATTCCATAGAATCATCAAGCTCACACAATTAGTATCTATTCATGTTGCTTTGCTTTGACGTTTGAGGGATTTTACAGGACCTATTATTATGATAAGCTTAACTGACTATGGCAATAGCCAATGGCTTGTCAGGTTTGACTGCTAAATCAGAAGAGTAATGGAAAAAAAAGACATGGAAAATCTGAGTTAGTCTAATCAGGTCTGTCCATTGAAGTCATTACCTTGATAAGAGTCTCCACAAACAGTAACAATGAAGGATCTTGAAAAGGCTGACTCTGCTCCTAGTCCTAAAAGAATATGCACATACCCAGAATACATTTATAATGCTCAAATGCTAGAAGAGGTGCATTCTTTATTCTATTCCTTCTGGCTCATATCACCACCATTAGTGCACTATCTAAATATATGCAAAGCAATAAGCATTTGTCATGTTCTTGTTAGAGGGATAGTCAATAGACTGCAGGAAACTTGAACACAACGAAAAACAAGAGTTTAGCAGAGGTGATAGCGATGTTAGAAAGGAATTATCTGTCTCCGTTGGGATGGCAAACCCTTCAATATGCATCAAATCACACATTGTCTTCTCGAGGAACTAAAGGACAGCTAAGTGGCCTTTCTCTTGACATGGGAACAGAGGAATCCATTCCAAAAGAAAAAACAAAACCCCACTATTCAGCAGGGATGTGGAAGTTACACATACATATATGGTTGTATGATAGGAGACAACCGCGTTCTGGTCATGTGATGGGCATATTTCCTTTCATTCCTCAGGGAGGGAAATGACAGCTCTAAGGAAAAGAGCAGGCCATGAGCTGAATGAATTGCTTTGATGAGACAGATGCAGCCTGTGGGCTTGGGGTCAAGCTAAACAAGACATGTCTAGGGCTACCATGTTCTCTATTTCTCATAAATTAAGAGCACAGGTTAGTTTATAAAATTTAGTCAGCAAGCCAAAATTACCACTGCCTTTGTGTTTTGTAATTTGAATGTTGAAATGTCTACATCTTTTTCTCTCTGTTTCAGGCATAAGATCACAGCTTGTTTTTTTTTTTTTCTGCTGAAACTCTCCTTTTCCATAGGAAGCGTTCAGGGCCAGATCTAATTTAACAGCATCGCTTCTTAACAATTAGGCTAGTCCAGGCTTCTATTTCAGTATCTTTTTATTATATTTTCTCACTTAAGTCAGTGCTATCACCAAGTAGATTATTCAGATATTGGAAACATAGACAATGTTACTCCATATAGATTTAAAGCCATAAATAGGGAAGAAAATAGGTTCGCTTGTTGTTTTATATATATATATATATACATTCATGAATGTGTGTGTGTGCGCACGTGAGTATATATCAACTGACTCATGGAACCAGCTACATTAATTAATCCAAAAAATATACACTGCAAAAGGTATTTTTCATCTTTCTAGTTCATTCATTCTGTTTGCAATATAAATCAAACATCAGAGGCATGATTAGACAAAAATCTTTCAAACATGTTTCAAAATTAATTGACTAGGATGCCTGAAAATGAATGCTACATCTAAACACTATACACTGCTGTATTTCCTGAGGACTTGCTTTCTAAGGCTCTTGTCAGAAATTGGAACAATCTTTCAAAAAAAAAAAAAACCACAGTGTTTCAGATATTATATAATTATTGCATTTTAGATTGCATCTAGAAGCAAAATCTTTGTTTTAGGATAAACTGCAAAGCATTTGAGCAGGAATATATCCAGCTGACAATTAAATACTCATGTACAAAAGAAGCCAGTGGTTTTTCATAAGCAAAAGCTTTGTCTAACCAATGAGTATTTCTCAGTCTCAGAATTACTGTAGTCTATAGAAATGTCACATTTACAAAACAAAGCACTGAAAATTTCTAGAGACAATTCGAAATTGACTCTGTATAATTTGAAATTTATTATGAGCATTTAATAAAAAATTTAGAATTATTTTTATTTAGTAGTCAGTTTACTATAGTCCTCTATGGATTCTTACCTCTGAACTGAAACAGCCCATGTAACTTTATTACAGGGGAGGATTGGCTTTCACAAAGCCCTATTTGCTCTACAAGTTTTGTTGAGACAGGCTTTAAAAAATGATAAATCAGGGAGATATAATCTCTTGGAATTAAATCATCACACCTACTAGCTTTCTAACGTCCTCTCTATGAGAAGTGTTGAAAAATGTGCACGCTTCTATCCTGAAGAAAACATGCTTTGCCTAGATAACTTCGCTCAGTTTAACAATACCCAAATTGAATGTTTCCTTCTCTGCTAAAACATATTTACATAGCTGTTCAGAAGAACTCTGAAATGCAGAAAAGCATATAATAATGAATTCCTATTACTAACAGGAAAATTTTAAGAAATAGCATATTCAAAATTACAGAAATTATATAGTTTCTTAAAAGTCTTATTTCCATACATTGTTTCCATTCGAAGCATTTTTTAAACAAACTGTATGGAAAATTTCTGTGAGTCGAGCATATTGGGCCTTAAGTCAACAACACACCTGAATTATGTTATAAACCAGTCTGTATAAGTAAACGCCCATTTTAACTATCTGAATTTCAGATTTGAGTTAAATCTTACATATTTAGAACTACAATATGCTAGTGACACACTAAAATTTTGTTTATTGAGATACAAAGTAGAATCTAAGAAACTCATATTACAGTGGAAAGTAATCTAAATTGCTTTCACAGAATTCTACCACTTTCAAGTAATAAAAATGTTACACTCTACTTTCTAAATAAAATCCTAGTTGCTATCGACAGTTAGTATGAGATTCAGTCAGAACTACCAAGCTGTGAAAATAAGGCCCAACTTCTGTTGTTTTTGTTGATACATTTGGCATCCAATCATGAAAAACAATGTCCATGTCACTAAAATGGCCTCCAGGCATTCAGTATATCTACATCGAGGTTAAACATCTATGTGAAGATGTGACAGCACACCTTATAAAAGATATTATTGAGTAATATAGACTTTCTGTAATAACCAAACAGTAAAGAATATAGCTTTTTAAAGGTCTCCCCATGGCTGATCTCATGACTCAAAGATGAGAGACTGTGCTGCAAGCTAAGTAATAAAATCTGGTGGATACTGTGGGCTAGCTTGTGACAAATCATATCAAAGTATTATTAAAGAAGGAACTTGAGACCCAAGACTATTATTGATTCTTGACAGAATTTCTTATAAATAAATGTTGCAATCTGATCCTGGACTCCCAAGGCCCTGGTAGAATTCTGACTATTATGGGGCAGGTTGCAAAACAGTAACATTATATTAGAGAAAGTTGAAGAAGCATATTCAGTGTCAAACAGGTAGCACGGGCTAAAAAGACCAAAAAGAAACTGTTTTTTCACAGGCCTCCTACACCTACAGCTGCAGATTACTTCTTAAAATGGCAAAACAATTTTTGAGCTTATAACAGGGCTGTGGACGTGTTAGTGGATTGAATCTGTGACCCTTTAGAGCACTAAGGACACACCTCCATTAGTGTCCATATTCCTGCTCTGAAGAGGCTGATACAGTCAACTGAAATGACAGGGTGATAAATATAAAACCACTATCATCAATAAGACTGGAATGTAAAAGCACTTAGTTTCAGCCTAAGTAACTCACAGAAAGTTTGGTTTCAAGAACCAATGTATCATCCATCACTACTCTACCTTCTGTTGACAAAGTAATTGTAAGATATCTAGAATGGAGGCTCAATATGAACTGACATTTTTGAAAGGAGGAATTGTGTGCTGCACTTACTCATTAAATGTATTTTCCTCCACTAAAGATGTTTCCTTTTTTAGTTTATGTATGAATAACTTTAGTTAAAGTTCCCCTGACACACTGACTTTGCTTTGAATAGCACCTATGTTCATTAACATAAAACCTGAAAGAAAATAATTTTAATGCAGCTTTTTTAACACTTCAAAAGCCTTTAACAAATTGATCGAGCACAATTATGTATTCTAAAGGGAATTATAAAGAGATCACACAAGGTTGAAAAGTTCTGGTTAACAAAAAATATCCTAAGTAAAAACAGGCACTCTATGTGAAACTTTGATGCACACTAGAAGAAAGTAATATAATTTTATATATAAAAAAACCCAACCTCTCCCTCTTTCACTGTAGACGCACAATTCTAGTATGCATTGCTTAGTGCATACAGAATACCATGTTAGGTTGGTAATGGAAAAAGCAACTGTAAGAGTCAAGATAGTCAGAAATTAAACGGAGCTAAATTACCGGGCCCCTTATTACCCCGACTGGCGAGTCTAAGTAGGAACCTGAACAACTACTCGGTAAGAAGATCACATCCATTTTTAAATATGACTGCCTTTGGGAAGGAATAAATCTCATAATCATGGCAGTCCTCTGTTAGCTAAGGACATAATAATACAGGTGTTATTTCAAAGTCTGCATGATAACAGCAATCGCTCTGAAACCTTATAAACTGCAACAACCACCCCGGCACCCCAGCTGCTATTGAACGAGCAGTTACCAAATGGGAAGCAGATTCAGATCTGCAGATACCTCCATTGTTTTTTTTTTCCTCTGTATTTATGAGCCTAAACTTAGATCTGTGTATTTGAAAAGTGTGTTTTAGATGGTGGCGTTTTCAAGACAGATAACTGAAATTTAGTCATATTGGTTCAAGCATAAAGGAGAGTGCAAACTGGCAATAAGGGGCGCTCCAGGGCTCCAAAGCTTCCTCCTTTGCTCTGCTCCTGAATCTCCAGCCTTCTTGTCTCCCTTTTCCGATGATGGTGCTGAGGCTGCGCTGGCAGGAACGGATTGGGGCACCCAGATGCGCCCAGTCAAGGAGCCAGGCAAGGAGGATTTGCCCTGAAGGCTGTGGAGTCTCTTCCCGTAGGAAGAGATTTTCACTGGTCAGTGTTGCTGCTAATTGCTTTATTTACCCCTCAAATGACCCTACGAGATTGAGGTCTCATCAGGCAGGCTCCAATGCGCTTTTCTGGAGAGGCTGGGAGGGATGTTTACTTGTTGGAAACTCATTGAGCTCTGTTGAAGCATCATTAAAACAAAAACCCAACCCAAACCCAACCCAGCTTAGTGCCAAGCTAGCTTCAGAGATGATAAAATGACTATGATTGAAGTTGAGATTTCAAACAACAAATCTGTGTGTCGATAAATATAGAGATCAGGACGAGTGAGAGGTGTCAGACAGAAAAACCTGTTGCAGTGTTTGCTGCTGCCAGCACATAAAAAATAAAGCCGAGGAGAGATTACTGAAAATTTCTTAGGGAATTTTACAGAGTACCATGGCTTGAGAGTACAGAGGCTATTTGCAGGGGAGGATCATTTGGGTGGAGAATTCCTCCGAAGAACAACAACATGCCTCCCACACACATCACACCTCCAGCAAGGTATGTTTCTCACATCTCCAGCCATGTAGGAGCACGAGTGCTGAGTCCTGCTCTCCTGCATGTCATCTTAAGAGATAAGGGCAGCTTAGGCAGGTCCTGACCTCTCCCAGGACACACCTTCTGGCTTCTCCCACCCCTGTATCCATTTCCACACCCTCTTGTTCAGATGGACACTTGTTTGAAAGGGAGGGAGACAGGCTATGAAACAGAACCTCAAACAGTTGGCATTAACACCTTCTCTCCCTGTCCTTTCCTCCCCACATTCATGTCTCCCTTACAGACAGAGGTCCTGGCAGAACCAAAATGTCAAGCAGCAGCACGGTCACAGACAAAGAACTTCAGAAGGAAACTTCACCCTCATGGAAAAAATCTGCAGTTACATTCCCATCTTGAGAGCACAGACCTTGCTATTGAATTAGGAAGCACCATCAGATTTTTAATCACTGTTTACTCTAATTAAGTGCAAGGTGCTAATGTATTCAGATACTAAACACCAGTAACTCTTTGTGTAAACAAGGCAATGCCAACTAAGGGCGTTCAGGCTACCTCTGGGCAAGCTAGTATTAAAAACCATAGGCAATTTTTTTTTCTGTTTTGCTCAGTGCTGTGGAAATGGCTGCAGAAATTGTTATAAAGACAGCCAAGCTCATACTGAGCCCCCCTCTAGTTAAGGTGGGTAAAAAGTACAAATAGCCACATCTGAAAAATCTAAGTTGAAAAGAGTAGGTGTCATATGGCTGTGTGAAGGTGGGAGAAGTTACTGGATTATGAAGAGCAAGCAGATAGCACTTCAACACATTCATCACAG
>NW_010578800.1:0-14059 GCF_000705375.1 Tinamus guttatus | reverse complement strand
AGGACATGTTGCCACGAAGTAAGGAGGAAAAGCTGGATATCAAATTTATAGGTCTTTTGAGCTCTTCAGTGAAGAATTTGGAGAAGGTAAAATGTCATCTTCATCAGTCCCAGCTGACTTGCAAATTTTATTGCCAGATGGGACCATTTTTGTCTGACTGAATTATAATCACACCAGACTTGCACTTGGATCCAGGAATGATCCCGAGTCCAGGCAGAGCTCTCCTGCCTTTGAGAGCGGCACAGCACATGATCTGGAACTGGATTCCAGTCTGTCTTTGACTCTGAAGCACACTGTTGTGAACACTTCTTACTCCAGACTTCATGTTGTGAACCTCATCTCATGTTTCTCTTCTCTTTATTTCCTCCTAATAAATATGTAAAGCAAAAGTTTTTTTGATTCACCTGTGATTCCAGGATAAAAGGGTGATGGGAGGGAATTTGTTTTGGATTGGTCTGACAACAAACAGAAAGTAAAATATTCAGGCAACCAGAAAGTCAGAGGTTTGTTCCAGGTCACATGAAAATTTTATATAACATTTCAGCACTAAAAGACTTTTTTTTTTTTTCCTCATACAAGGATTTTTCTAAAAGGGGTTATTTCCAAACAAAATTGTTTTGAAAATATTCTGACTTTTAAAAAACTGAGCACTTCCTGACAAGTTACTCTGCAAGAAAAATCAATGGAAGCCTGAAGTATTTCTCAACATCATTAAATCTGGACTTTTCAATGGTGAGTAGGGGGGAAATGCTGAGTACATTTCCAGGCTGATTCATTCATTTCTTCTTTGCACTGTTTCAGGAACAGAAGCAGAGGTTGCAGAAATTACACTTACTCCAAAAAAAAACCCAACAGTAGTGATGGTGGTAATTCCCAGCTGGACATAAGACATTATATTGCTGCTGGCATATCTTTCTGTTTGCAGGTGCAGAAGTAAGAATCCTTACTCACAAAGAAATCAGATCACTCAATAAAGATTATTTCAGCTTTGATTTTTAAATTTTATGAGAATAAAGAGATTCTAACAGAGTAGTGTACAAACTGGCATAGCCTCCACAACCATTTACATCTACTGCTGCTGGAACACGTGCAATTAGGTTGGTGGATCTCTGGATCGGCTGTGAGAGTCTGCTTGTGTAGCACACATATATTCAATACGGTTGGCTAATTATTGCCTTTTTCTTTTTGTTCAGGCTTAACAAGTGTGTTTTACAAGCCTTGCATTAGTCTTGTGTGCTTTTTCTAGGAGGGATGCCTGGAGCTGATCAGGAACTACCCAGCAAAGCAGCCTACCCCTGCTTCCAAATGCAGCTGGTGTCCATACCACTGAAGCAGTTATACCATAGTGTTGCAGAAAGGCCAGTTTTTCTTCTGAAAGCCACCTTTTTAGCATCTCACAGTTTGCAGATAATCTGAAATCTATTATGATTTATTTTGAATACAAGCATTTCTATATTTCCAAGCTGCAAAGCACTTACATCTTCACTGTGCAAATAACAGGTAGTGTAGAAAACAGAGCATACTCTCATTAATGGAAAGATCTATTACAAAGAAGCTATCCTGGTGAAAACACTTTTATCTTCCCAGGCCACATAGTCACAAAGAACAAGGAAATAATTCTCTCTGGCTGGGATGAGATTTAGAAACGGGTGCCTAACTCCCTTCGACATCACAGACTGTAACAAGAGATAGAGATTCACAGGAGTGTGTTTCATTTATAGATAAAAGCAGAAGAGGCTGGATGTAGTTTTCATTTCCAGAAGAGCTTTGTTGTGGTTATTCTGCTGACGAGAAACTGTGATACTTTGAAACATTTAGCCCTTGAGAAAGAGAAGCAGGAGACAAATCATGTGAAGTGTGGTATGGAAGAGTAAAAGATTGAACACTTCTTCAAGCTTGAACATGTTTTACTAAATTTTCATCTCTGTTTGGCCAGGTGGTAGTTGAAACCCATTAAGTGAAAAGCTACGTGGGAGTGTAACTCTATGCTGCAGTTGCACTTTGTGCATATACTTCTTATCTTTTCAGGAACTTATTCCAGATGTTGCGGTAGAAGAAAATAAAACAATTATCTTGGTCATGTTTTAAGATAAGCTCTCAGCAGGTCTGGAAAATGTTTTAATCTGGCCTTCCAGCTCCTTCAGTAAATTCTCTCTAAAGTTGCTTTTCTGAAACAACTGTTTATGCCCCATTATATTTCTCTGCTGTTTGATGTGCCTAAGAAATTCAGCAAACATGATTTAAAAATAAACCATATCAATATTTACTAACAAATATTTTTAAGGGTTTTACTGAAGTAAAATATGACAGTAGATCATTGTAATGTAGCAGTACATAATTAAGGAAAAGCTCTTATGATTTTAATTTACCACTGCCTTCTGATATACAGATTACAAATTGAATTTCAAAATAAAGAACATTCACTTTAAATCTTTAAACTGGAAAATGATAATTTTAACATCATCAATATTTATCAGCCTGTGGGTCAGCTTCTGCTTGTTAAGAATAGAAGGAAATAAAATCTGGCAAGATCTTTCAAAAGCAAGAGGAAAATGATTCCAGCAATATTAATGTTCCTGGGGAGACCTGCAGAATGCACAGGGGACGGTGGGGCTGAACAGAGCAGCAGAGGGTCTGCAGGACAATACAGATCATTTGCTCCTCACAGAGAGCCGCTGGAAAAACACCATTTTTAGGAAGGAGATTTGCTCTTTCTCGATGGGGCAGGACAGGGAGGAGCAGCGTGACAGAGGCTGCGTCACCTGCAGCAGGCGCCACACCAAAGTTTTGCCTTTACTTGGACACTTGATGCCACTTGTCCCTTGTCCTCTGCCCCTTTCCAGAGAGGCAGCACACCCAGTACCAGGACTCCGCTCCCTTCTCTTCCCATTTTGATCCTGTTTATTCAGTCGGAGCAATAAACACACATTCCTGGTGCTAAACAGCTGCTCGGAGCTCAGTATTGGCCCCGTGATACACGATGTCGCAAATCTTGTTGAATTGCCCTTCTCTTCTCCTGTCTAGGCCCTTTTCAGACTTTTTTTCTAGCCATCCTGATTGCATTACAGAAAATGTCACATCTCCTTTAGCTTACAAATTCCAAGTCAGAGAACTCAGGCAGCCACTTTAATGTAATGTAATGTTAAATTTTTAAAAATACTTTGGCGTTATACATCCATTTGCTTTTTAAGAGTAATTTCAGAATACTGTTATGTCCTGACCAATTTTATTAGTACTTCTCCCCTCTTTCCTACGATCAAAATTAACATCTGTACAAAGACTACACCCTCCCTTTTAAGGGATTACTTTTCATCTTGAATCATGCATAGAATATGCCTTCTAACTCTATCCAGTGTAAATAATGTGTAAAATAATCAAAGCACCATCATGACCTGACAGCAGAAGCCTTTTGATGAATAGGGTTTTATGTAGGATTATCATATGACATTTCCAAACTACATTATATTTGAGTCATATACTATTGCATTAAATTCCTCTATCCTGCTGGATTTGTACATTTAGCAAGTATTCACTGTTCTCCTTTGTGGTCAGGTTTATACAGGAATTGCAATCGAAAGCACCAGAAGTACCAAAAGCAAAGTACAGAAGAGGAAGCATTTTCTACTAATGAAGAGTCTGCTTCTGTTTTTGTTATGATATTTACTCCTCTCTTTAGCCCTGACAACATTCTTGGATTTGTTCAGAGCACCAGATACAAATGCAGTTCCTGAATATTTTATAATTTAGAGTATTAGATATGCTGAAAAAACAAGCAGCATAACTACACAAGAGCTAGGTTGGAAGAGATGCCTCTCGCTTCCCCCTGCCCCAGAATTCCATTCACAGGATTCAAATTCTTTTAAATCTAGAGCTTATCTTCAAGTTTGTTAGTGAGTTACAAATATGCCATTTTCCCCTGCACATGATGCCTTCAAAGGCACTCCAAAAGCGACTGCGTACTTCCAAAAGTGGATGGTTGAGCAGAAAGTGGCTGGTGTGACAGGACAAACACAAGGACTCACCTGGTCCCAGGCACACAGAAAGGTCTATGATGTTCAACCGCAATTGGACATTGACCTCATGACACCTGTCTGCTATTCTGCCTTGGGCTGATTTTACCTTGGACCAAAAAGAAAAAAAAAAAAAAAAAAAAGTTCTCCATTCTCCACCACTGGAATGCACCAGGTTGCACCAATTTCAGGTTCTTAACAAACAGATTTCCCAGAAGAAGAAAGAAACCATCCCAGGGCTTTCTTTCACCTGCAAAAATGCTAAATGAATTTGAAATGCTAAAGTGGAGAAGGAGGAAGAAGGGACAAGGGAAGAGTGTGGTAGGCAGACGAGCGATGGCAAAGCCCGTACAGCAGCAGAGACCGATGCAGCCACCAGCAGCGCTCCCAAGGCTGGTGCTTGGTCCCACCCAAAAGTGAGCAAATGCCCCAATACTGCTCTGACCCCTGACACATGATTCCTGGGGAGCAGGAGTGCAGCAATACAGCACTTCCCAGCCAACAAATGTCCCATGCAAACAAGCCTCTGAGCAACTTAAAAACAGACTCCTGCCCTCTGCTGCGGTTCAGAAATGTCCCATGCAAACAAGCCTCTGAGCAATTTAAAAACATTCAGACTCCTGCGCTCTGCTGCGGTTCAGAAGACCTTTGCTCTTTCACCCAAAACATCACACAGATTCCCAACTAAAGAAAAAGTCTTGACCTCTTCTACACTGAGGTGATTCTGTCTGCTCTCCACAAACAGAAAAACGATATTTAAAAAATAAAATAAAAAGGAAATCAATAGCTCTAAAATGCTCTATATAGCTCTCTATCCATTTACCCTGTCTCTGTCAGACGAGGGACTAACCAGTCTCCACAGATCTCCTCCAACCTCATCACTTCTGTGAACAGATTGAGGGGGTCGTGTCCAGACATGAGGCTTAATTGCTCACCACAGTTTAGGAACCAAAGAAAATAGCCCAGTGGTGTGAAGTAATACGGTTCAATTGATACCAAAAAGTGAAACATTGCTTAAAACAATGGTTTCTAAATTAGCTGTATATTCTAAATCATAACCATCCCATCTACAGAGTGATAACAGATAATTTACCAAGTGTTAAATTGCATCTGAATTATTACAGAACATTAAAGTTCATTTTGAAACATTCTGTTCTAAGCAATGATTTGCCATAGCTAGGTTTTGGCTGATGAAAAAAGTGGAACAGGGCCTCTTGGCTCTTGCTGCAAATATAACAGTAATATGCTGAAAATACAGCAAACAGAGTCTCCCACCTTAATAAAACTATTTCCAGTTCAAATGAGTATAATCATGTCTTAGACTGGAATACTTTAATATCACAAGAGATAAGGAAAATATTTAGATGAATACAGTAATGAAGAGGTTAAATCTGATTGTAATTAGATTTCAGTATGCATGGTCATGTGGCTAATAGTAAATTTTCCTTGATTAACTGATCCTGTTTGTTAAGAGCTCCTATTAACATTAGCACACTGTGTGTTGGCTGTAGAGACACACCATGGACCAGTGCAAGATTAATGAAGGCAGGTACGCATGCTGATTAGAATGTGGCAGTTTAATAAACTCTTCTAACATTAAATTATTTAATGCATTCATGCTCATGTAGGCTATTCGATGGTCAGCTTGACCACCTATGTGTTAATATTGGGAATTGAAATGCAGAGGATGGAAGAAATATAGCTGTGGATGAGGTAATTAGCTCTCATGTCTGATAAATGGGGCAATACCTATGTGTATACATGTTTTAGCGCATCACAAATAGTGCTTTCATTAACTGGAATCTCTTGCTGAAAATTTTCTGAACGTTTAGTTTGATTTTGATACCATAAACAATTCAACTAACTACTATAGCCAGTGTCTGCCTAATATTTGAAAGAAATTTAAAGCAAACTATAGTGATAAGACGCATAGTTAATACATAATCTAAAAAATCTTTGAAGCTTCACAATCATTTGGATCATCTTCCAATGTATTTACTTGTTTGAAACATAGACACTGTTTAGTAAATATTATTTGAAAAGTTACGTGCTGCAGACTAATACTTGTTTTGTCTGTGTATTCCCTTTTGTTCCCTAGCAAGTGGTTACAAACTTGGTAGGAAAGAGCTGAGCTGCATTCCGCTTTGCTGTGGGCCAGCAAGTCCTGCGTCACATACTGTGCTGATTCACATTAAAAGCAACGTAGGATGAAGGCAACGTGCACGTGTTCTGTAATTTCATCTTCAGTGATGTCCAAAACATGACAGCAGGAGTGCTGACGACTAACCTGATAGACCTTCTGCCCAGCCCATTTTGGTGGTATCTGGATCTCTTTTCAGACCATTTAGCAAATCTAAATAAATGATGGGAATGGCTGATGGGCTTCAATTCAACACTATGTCCGGCTTCAAGATCTTTAACAAAATACAACCTTGCTAAAGCACTTTGGTGAATGAGCACTTTACTTATTGACTGTGGTCTTTGTCCACTCATTTACAGTAAGCCACTCATTTTAAATGGCCTTTGTAACATTTTAAAGATTAAAATGATGCAAAATGAATAGCTTTAGTACTGATGAGCCATGTTAAGTGGCTTAATTAGCCAAGCTATTACGTCATTGTCCATAGCGCAACCTGACAATATTTATGAAAACATCCACATCACCTCAGACCTAGGAAAAACTAACCTAAACATAGATCTACCAGACAGGAGGAGGGCTGAAATTGCGTCTTTCCTGATGCTGTCTGCGTGCTAGCATGGGTGAGGAAGAAAAAAAGTCAGGATCTCTTGGACAACGGAAAGGGAACGTGATTCTGCAGCCCTGCAGGCAGGCCTTGATGTGCAAAAAGGAATCATAGATTCCTGTCCTTGTTAATTGTATTTATTTATTTCATAATAGTTCAGCCTAAAGTGTGCAAACTACCAAACCATTTCTTCAAGCAGGCACCAGAACCTAGGAAATCCCTTCCCCAGGAGAGTATCTGACCAATTTTTGTCATATTTCAAACTGCATTCCTCAAACTGCAACTTTTTCTTTCACAGAAAAGTTTAAAATAAATATTTTTGACTAAGAATGGTGTTTTCTACTCGAACTGCCAGCAGACAGAACCCAGTGTTCAGAACACCTCTGAAAAAAGGGAAGAAGAGTGTAGAGCTTGCTGCTACCTCACAGCCGCATGCACCCGTGTGCTACATGCTGCTTCCCTCCTACTGCCTCCAGAGAGGAGGCTTTGCAATGTTTTCAGCCAGACGCAAGTACTCAAGACCCATTTTGGTGTTACCACCTCAAGGATTTGATGCGGCTTTCAAAGTGGCTTTTCAACCACCAGGGGAATCACTGCGGAGCTTCCTGAGACTCTCCTGAGCACAGGGCAGCCAAGGCTTTCGCCAGGCCTGGGCATCTCTGTGCAGTTTGGCTAGCCTGGATGCTGTGACTGGGCTCCTTGTATTGCCCTCCACATCGGGCTAGCTCCACCAGCTACCAGGGCCATAAATTATCCTCCCTTGGCTCCTGCAGGCATCTCGAGGGATACTGCATGCTGACCGCTTCTGAGGACTTTTGCAGACTTAGGATATTTACTGGCACAATGCTGGATCTATATTTAGCTCAGCTTGCTTTGAAACTATCTCATTGTCCGAACTATTTTTACCCAACCACAAGAGGGAGATTTTATTTAAAATATTGCAAGGTACACAGTGACATATGCAAACATATACCCATTGAGTTATCATTTTGTTTCATTATGGTTTGACCATGATGCAAGAAGACTGGAAGGCAGTTCAAAGACAGGAAAGAGAAAAGAGTAATTTTGAGGAATCTTAGTTACCTGCAGGTTTTCTGCAGTTGAAGGTGTATGCTGGACAGAAACTATCAAATGCAGGCTGCATTTAAAAGCAGAAAAGTAGGATAAGGTCAGAAAAAAAGTAGACGTCTGGTAACCTACATAGGTGTAATGACCACTCTCCACTTAGGACATCTGTAAGACTCAGCACTGCCCAGGGAAAAAAGGAGGGAGATGAAGCTGCTCTAAAGGAGGGGTGTTGCCAGTTCTTGTTTGAAAATAAGGAAGGTAGGTTAGAAAAAGAGGGAGAGAAAGTAAGGAATGATAAGAAAGTCAGATTCAGCTTGTGCAGGAACTGACTACTGCAACCCTGGTAAAAGCCTAGAGAGCTCCCCTGACAGTGCTGCTGCGCGGGGTCTGGCGCTGTGGGTTCCTGGCTGGCTGGTGCCTCCCGTGCAAACACAAGGGGACTTCATCACCAAACAAGATCATTTCACAGAACTGCCTATCACCAATTTCTTTCCTTACTGAAGCTATCAAAAGACGCTAAATTTCCAGCTACCTTCTTGGATCAAATAGAGTGAAATTGTTTTTTATCTGTGTTTGCTCTTAAAAATTATTATAATAAATAAAACCGGAAAAAAAAATCTGTCCAGGCCTTCATTCTCAGGAAGACAGAGTTCACGAATTTCCTTCCCTCTCCTTGCAATACATTTAATTTACAAATATGCCTTTTCTGACTTGGCTCTCAAGGGGTCCTGCTGGATTTCATCTGTATTTCACATGCTGTCCCTCTGGGCAGTGTCTGCTCCCGCAGACTAGAGCTCTGCCGTATGCCAAATTCTGCTCACATCATGGTTAGGAAGTGATGTGGAGGCAAGAAGGCTGGCAGCGCCAGAACTGCATGGAGAACCATTCCAGGTCACAAGAAGGAAAAAACTAGGCTTCAGGGAGAGGGTCAAGGATATAGAGCTAAAGACAAGAAAAACAGAGCTGGGAAGAGGCAAAGATGACATTAGGAAAAGGAGATGGATGCAAAATCAAAAAAAAAAAAAAAGACTTGCATGCTTGCAACTTGATTTAATTCCTATCTCTGGCTCCTGAGCACTTGTTGAAACAAACGCACTGCATGACCTGGCAGAGGAAGTCCCAGGCTGTGGAAGAGGATATCTGGAATAAAGGGAACCTTCCCCACAGATCCATTCAGTTATCAGAAAAATAAGCAAGGCCCATTGTTAGAGTCAGATCACAGATGTCACCCATGTGAGGCCATGTGCCACATTGGTCATTTGTCCCACACGGACAGACCTGAAGATAAGGAGGGATGGTTTAATACAGGGCAGGATTAACAGGAGCCATTGCCAGATGAACTGCCTACCTCTCCTAAGCTGCTTCCTTTAGCTTGTAAAGGTTTTGACAGTTCACATTCTCAGATGCAGATTTCTGTAACAGAACTGAAAGGTGTGTGGTATTGTACTCTCTGACAAGCCTAGGATCCTGAATATCATAAAGACACAAGAACCGCATTGCATTAGGTAGTTTTCTGAAGTTGCTGTATTCATTCTTGTGCTTGTCTAATCCTCTCTCCTCTCTCTTCTGTAATCTCTCCAAGTCCCCCTCCAATGCCCCTCCAATTACATTTCTGTGCTGCCCATCATGTCATCAGTTGGAAGATACTGGGTTTGGATTAGCACTAAATTCGCTTAAGTCTTTCAAAGGCTCCACCTGGGTATAAAGTAAGCTCAAACTTTAATTATATCTGCCCAGCTGATACCAGTTGTTCTTCCCAGCTAAATACTTGTGTTTCAGAAGACCAAACCAGCTAGTTTTTATCTGCTGAGCATGGGCTAGCAAGTGTGAATGAAAAGCTCCCTGAACAAATGAATGTTCATGTTTAAGAAATTAAAAATAAACTGTTTTCTTAGTTCTTTGAAATGAAAGCTCTTTGATAGATTGCTCTTCTCACTGGAAACAGGGATATTACTTGCCAACTGGGGAAACTGCATCAAAGCAGGTTTAACTTGCCATCCTGATTCTGAAGGTATCACTTCACTCAAAAATAATGTGCTGCACAGAATTACTTACAATAATCACAAGTAGCCCCTAAACACAGCCTTTATCTTTCTTAATCAGTGACACTATTTTAGAAACACCAATAAATGGGGGGAAAGAGGAGAGCTCTGAATCCATTTACAATGTACTTGCTTACAAGGTACAGTGTCTCACCTCCTGCAGAAACACAAGTGAGTTTTATCATGTAAAATTCAGTAGAATTTTAAGGGTTCATTTCTGCACAATATTTTGAGGACCAAGGAGTACAGCTCCTCATGTGTTAATGGGGACATCTCCCTGTGATGAAATCTCTGCACATTACCTAGAAAGCAGATTCCTCAGCAATGCAGCATGGTATTTTTAGTCTTGAACCATAGTGATTTTCTTAAGCAGATGACATTTTTCACAAGTTGCTGCTGAACGAACAGCTCTGTTACAACACGAATGATGCTGGACTCAGTGAGCTCCCCCCACTTTAAATGACTGGTGGATCCAACCAGATCCTGCTTTCAGCGACGCTGCCGGCCCTGCTCCAGGTCGCGATGCGCGAGGCCCTCGGGGGGCAGCTCCACTACAGGAGACCTGCACCGAGGGCTGCCCCTCCGGCCGGTTCAGCTGGCAGCAGGGACCCACGGCTCTGGCCAGGGAACATTAGCAGGTGGTTGCTGTGCTCCCCTGCCCAGCGTTCCCTTAGCTGTGCTAGGCTCCATTCCCATCATTTCTAAGAGCTGCTTAGATTCAGCATAGACTTTGCATAGATATGGCTTTCTACTGTATTTCAGAAATAAAATCTCCTTGAGTTTGTGTCCTATTATCTAAATTATAGTTTTCTTTATTATATGTCAGGAAGACTTTATAGCCTAATCTGACCTCACTATCAGTCTATATATAATTCGCTTAATAACAATACGACCAGGCAAACTGATTGGGGCACATGCAGAAAAACAGAAGATAACTTCATTGCAGTGCCTTACGAGAACTAAACCCAAGCAATGACACCCAATACTTCCCCCCCCTCTCCTAATTTCCTTCAAAAACCACACAGGGATACTAGGATATAAATGTAACTGTGGTTTGGGTTTGTTTGTTTTTAATGCTGCCTCTCATGTCTATTTAAGTGCAACTACCTGGATCAAACAGATCCATAATTTGCCTCCCAACAGCACATGCCCTTGCTTTATTAATCTGGTTAGCTTTAAGAGCAGGTTTTCCAGGTCAGGACTCTGAGGGGAGCCTCTTCAGAAGAACGGTCTTTGTTGGCTTCGAACACGGTGCTCTGCGGCTCCCTCCTCCCTGCGTCACCCGGGGAAGCGGGGCTGGGCTGGGAAGCGCCGGCCAGGCTGCTCCCTGAGCAGCTCTCACCCATCCCACCCCCCAGCAAAGCACGGAGACACGTGGCTCCCTCTTGGATACCCAGCCTTTCTGGAGAAAGCAGCCACACGCCAGGGGGAGGATTTTTTGATATAATGAAAATGTGTTAAGTTCCTGCTACGGACTGAGGATATTTTAGGGGGGGAAAAAAAATCTTTACCTTGTTCCCTTCTCTCTTTTTGGGATGCTGGATGCCTAGCTGATACAGCACCAGACTTACCATGGCAATATATTCCTAAAGGTGGTTTTTCTACCAGAAGATTTTGAGATGCACTATAAATAGGCCCTAGTAAGTACTTTGCAAAGAACACCTAGTGCATTTCATATATTTAGACTTGTATAAATTTCCAGCGCAACATGGAGGAATGAGCCAGACAACCACCATTAGTAGTAATGGCTGTTCTGCCTCTGAATTCCTGGGCCTGACACCGAAGATTACCTTCAAGTATTAGATTTCAGGAATAACCTGAGTTGCAAGGTGTATCTTCCTGCTCTTCTTCCCCTTTTTTTCTATTTCTCCTTTCTATTTCAACTTTCTTGAAAACAAAAAGTTGCTTCAATTTTTTTTAAAGGTGTTTCAATATCCAGCAGTAAGTAAGCAGCGCTGTACAGCAATGCTGTAGGCCTCCTCCTGGAGTCCATTTCAGTTGGTAACCTGACTTTGAGGAATACATACATTAAGAACAACATTTATTATTGGACAAAAACACTAGATTAAAGGAGCACTGCTTTTGTAGAGTCAAGCAAAGTTAGGGAACGTGAGGAGTAAGGTGGCTCATTGTGGCTGTAAGCATGCAAGCTTGCACTAATACTCATATAACTTTAATTCTTCCCTCTTCGATTCATGATTTATGACACAGCTTTAAATTATATGATTACATTACCAATTTTTCCCACAGGAAGTGTCCCGGGCAGATGGTGCTTAGCAAATGAGCCGGGCAGGTAGGCAATATTTTTGTGTTACCCTCACTGTTCAGAGGGTGGTCCCTCTGGCTTTCTCAATGCACACTCTCTTCAAATTTTATTCTACAGAACAAAGAATTTTCATTTACTTTCCAGATAGTCTATTACCCTCCTTGGTATAGCATCTGAACATTTCACAAACCTTAATGAATTTATTTTCAGAACATCCCTTTGATTCATTTAATTGTAAACAATTTTACAAGTGGGAAGCCGAGGCACAGAGCTAATAAGGTTAAAAATATCCACTCATCTTGGGCTTTCTCGCATGCCTAGCACCATTTTTTTCTTACTATTAAGCATTATGCAACAACATTTTTGTTTAAGTGTGTTTCCTTTTGACCTATCATAGTGCTGAAGCACTCCAGTGAATCAGAGCATCCTCTGTGGAACACCCAAATAATGAAAGCAAACTTCTTTTGTATCAGCTGATGCAAACTTAACACTGTTGCCACTGGCAGCAGCAAAGGTTGTGTTTAAATTTAAGGGAATTACAACAAACACCCAAGTCACAATAATGAAACTAGAGAATAAAATGCAATTACTCTGGAGCTCAGACACTTAATTTTCCCACCTACAAGGAATCAGTTTAACAACTCATATTTTCATCAAAGATAGAAGACGAAACTATGCCCATGTATATAAGCAGGGTATGACAGTGACCAATTTAAAAAACTGTAACTTCACACTATGCCTTTTTTCCTGTAGAAGTCAGGGCTAGGCCAGCAGGTTGCTTTTCCTGCCTGTCTCCACTACTCTCTCTGGGAAGACGGCACAGATGGCTGACACGTGAACACCTTTCCCGGCTGCCTCGAGCTGCCGCTGGAGCAGGCCGGCGCTCAGAGCTATTGCTTTAGAGGAGGGCACTCGTTGCCTCCCCTCTTCTCTCTGCCCAAGCAGCTCACACAGACACCCAGCAGGCCCAGGCTCCTGTCCACTGTCATCAGTAGAAACCCTTCTCCTGCAGGATCTGCTTCCCTTTGAGGACCAAAGTCCCTTTTACCAGAAAGGCCATTTGAACATGATGAATCACTGCACACAAAACCCACGTTTCAGGATGGAAAGAGCTCATGGTCAGATCTGCCCTCCCTTTGCTCTCATCTCTTGATTGCCCCGGCGCAGGAATTCTTGGGGCAGAGGAGCAACGTGGCGTTTTTGCTTTTACTTTAGGCCTCAGCTGTCTAATGTTTTATAAAGATTTCTCTAGTTTAACAGACACAGGCTGAGAACCCAGTTCTCCAGGACAACATTCAATTACCATTAGTTAAAGGCATTTTCATTACAGACTTTGCAGCCTATGCAACAGATGAGGTAGATAATTCAATGGAAAACGGCATCTATCACTGCGCAGCTCCAAGAGCAGGCCCATTCCTGCGCACCGAATGAGGTCCTCTGGGGAAAGGCATAGGCTCCTTTAACTAAAAGCTCTGTCATAAGACATATGCAGAAGGGACTTGCATTAGATACTTGACTTTGCAATTTATATTTAAGCATGTGTGTGTGTGTGCATGTGTATAACTCTGCGGATTTTAAAAACACTAAGTCCAAAGAAGAAGTAAAGAGATTCATTATATGGAATCATGTTGGCATTTGTATAGGCTCTTGGGAAGTCGGGACTCGGTGCTCACAGTACAAATCTCTGCAAGCTGAACTAATGTGCAAGCAATAGCAATAGTCCCCATCAGCTCTGGCAGCCTCCCTGCTCTGCAGGGACCAGGCATCTTCACACAACTAGGTTTCCCACAGATGTTGGTAGCAGACAAGTGATCAGCTCTGGCAGCCTCCCTGCTCTGCTCTGCAGGGACCAGGCCTCTTCACACAACTAGGTTTCCCACAAATGTTGGTAGCAGACAAGTCAGGAGAGCTGCATCCCTCACAGGCTCC
>NW_010578799.1:294152-428897 GCF_000705375.1 Tinamus guttatus | reverse complement strand
AAAAAAATACTTATGCAGTTTCTGACTTATTTCTTTTCTGATGGGCTTATGGCTTTTTTCTTTTTTTCTGATTCTCATCTATGCAGAGGGCTTATGCTCTACATGTGGCAGTGCAGCTTTTGTGCATGCAGTACCCACTATAATGGAAAGAGCAAGTGAAACCGCAGCTCCAATTGCAGTGTCTTTGCCCTTTGGTTGGTTCTACACTCACAAGCTGGAATTACTGCAGTAATGAGGAGAATGCTGAAAGCTGCTTTTGAGCAGCATTAGCCACTGCTGTTTTAACTGTCCATGATTTATTTAGTCTTACTCATTTTCTTTGCAGCACTAATTACTTTCACTTAAGGTATGTTTATTCATGGAATTTAAGTATATGTTTAACAGCAAAAGTGTGCTTTGTTGCACTAGCTTTAAGAAACCTGCTTACATCAAGCTGCATCAGGCTAGAGCGCTGAGCACTTTACAGATCAGGCCCAAATGTGGAAACATCTTTAAGCAGCAACCCCCACCGAGACAACAGCCCTGTTGACCCATCAACACCAGTGCAATGGAGCTAATGAGGTACAGCTAGCAGAGATTAATGTTTTCTCATGCATAGATCACTAGTTATTTGGGAAAGCAAAATAGAAGCACAAAAACCTTGTAATTTAATGAAGTGGTTGTGGGCTAACACATCAGGAGATATTTATGCCAGAATTTTCCCTCCCCTCTATCTTCTTATGGCCTCCCCTGTCTTCTTATGGATGCCTCCTTCTCTCCCCAGAGCCTGATGTTTCTGGGTTTGTGAGAGTTGTCTTAGCATTTTTAAAGGAGGCAGGTTTACAGGGCTCCTGTAAAGAGGGCTCCTGCTCCTGCAGACCCCATTCTGCAGGACCTCATACCTTGAGGTCCACGTGCAAGAAGACGCAGGGGAGCGCTCTCCGCTGCAGTGAACCAGCACATCAAGGGCAGCTTCAGCAAATCAAGGCAGGCTGTTATTTACTTAATGAAACAGGCCAGACAATTTGGCTGTTGCACCCACCCCCTACACCATCTGCAGAAGGGCCCTGAGCTGAATGTTGCTGAAAGAAAATACCCACAAGGAGAAACCCAAAAGTGTTTCCCCCTGAGCATCTGCTACAGAGGGTCAGATTTTCTCACTGCATCTGGATGAGTCATCCCACTGCGGGCAGTGGCATGAATAAAATCAGCAGTATTTGACCAATAAAAGCTAGATTTTGTTCTCATATTGCATTCACTAAAAGGCACTTTCCTTCTTGTTCAGAATAAAACATGCTCTAGACGCAATCTGAACAAGTACAGGAGAATTTCAGAGGCACAGTTTCATAGAAAATTTACCAACATGCTCTGACTACCAACCACTGAAGAGAAGTCACACAATCTGCTACTCCTGCTGTACCTAGAGCTCTTTCCATTAGCTGCTGAATCAAGAGGAAGGCAAATAACAATGTTCATAGAAAAAAAAAATCATTTTCACAGACAAGTAAGACTTTGGGCTCACAGACTGCCCCAGTAAAGGCAGAGACCATTTGTACTGATCTTCCTTCTCTAAAATATACGACCCTAATTGTCTTCATCAAAGCTATTAAATGACATTCTTGCTTTAGCCCCTGTTTAAATTGTATTTTTTTTAAGGAAAAAGCACCATTAATAGCCAGGAAGAGCCATCTTTCTTACTTAATTCAGACTTCATGACCTTCTAGTTTTTATTGACTCATTGGCTCTTCACACTGATAGGGAAAGTGGGATTTGTTCCCTCTAGGTTGCCTTGAAATTAGTAAAAAAGATATTGCATTCTACATGATCATTTCCTAACTACTGGTGTTGAGCGTGAGTTCTTGTCTAAATTAGAACTTGAGCAGCTGAGGCTTCACATACACAGCTTCTTCTTTTATTTAGTTTGTCTAGCTACTGCTACAGGATTAACAGGACTTTTTGTAATTGGTTCCAGGGCTCTGCTGACGGCCAGCTGAATCCATCCCTGCCAGAAAAAGCTCGCAAAAGTGCACCCTGGAAAGATGCTGTTTCCCAGTAACAGAAGCAGAAAGGGTGAAACTGAAATTGAGGAGATAGCAAGCAGGCAGGGATTTGCAGTGAGCAAAGGAAAACTGAGAAGAACGACGAGCCCAAGCATGTTTGTGTGCTTTACAGCTCACCTAAGAGCATTTTTAAATGGAATTATTCATGATCGCCAAAGAGCCAGAGCATCCCCAAGTATTTTGTTTAGCGTTGCCTCTATAGGCCATTATCAGGGTATCAAACTACCAGCAAGAGACAGTGTCTGTACCAGGCAACGCCGAGCATCTTTAACTCTAGGCAGTGTCGAACATCTTCTTTAACTCTAGGCAGTCGAGCATCTTTAACTCTAGGTGTGTAAGGAAGCAGCTTAGAGGACATTAACTTTGGACGTATATGGGAACCTGCTGTTGTCTTTTCCCACCCCTCCTCTCTTAGCACGGAGAGAACCAGTACTTTCCATGTCCCTCAGAAAGGGAGCCCAGAGGGCAGCGCTGCATTTATAGCCTGCTTCTTCATTGCACTCCCAACCTCCGGAGCTGGAGGCTGCTGGCTTAAAAAGTCCTTCTGCCTATAAAAAAGCAGACTGCATAGAGCTTCCTGACAAATCTCACAGGTCAGCTGTAAAGAGGAGACATTCCAACACTGCAGCTTGCCCAAAACACACACTGCTTTTGAACAGTTCAACTGCACCAAGGAACTACTTAATACTGTGGCAAATCCCAATTCTTAGGGTCCTAATCCCATCCTTGATGTGTACATTTCACTTCTGGGGAATAAAACAAGACAATGTGGGATCTATAGCTAGGCAGAGCAAAAGTGGCAAGGTCTCACAGAGAGGATACGGCTAGTGACAGAAACACCGATGGAGTAGTTGCCTTGATCAGCTGCACATTTTTCACCATTAAAGTTTGGCACTTTTTACTCTCCTACCACTGGTTAAATTAAGCCTGCAGAATATTAAATTCAATTACCCATAGAATAATTATATCAGTATTAAAACAGACATAATTTTTGCAACATAAAGATGAAAGCCCATACTTGCACGCTATCGGGAAAAACAGCAGCGATATAAAACTCAGCTCACTAAGCATCAATATTTACTAAGTTATTCAAAGAAAGACATTCAATCAATCAAATCAGTTTCCAATGGAGTTTCAGGAGTTTAATTTTCTAATAACATATTTTAATGAACTATTAAATTGTCATGTACTTCAGTCTGTACTGTAGTTCCTTTCTAATCAGTGCTGATTACCAAGATATTTGTATATCTGGCAAATTCGCTTTCATTTTATAATCAGCCTTCCCGTTTCCTTCAGTGATCCAGCTACCCTGTTTCTGCATCAATGAATGTTGTGACAAAAAACGGTGAACTGCGGAGCCTGAAACAACTGCCTGGAGTGACATCTTTTAGCTTTGCAGAGCCACCCTTTCCTTTCACCCATCCTCCTGCTTCCAAACAAGGGACAAAGACAATTTCCCCACTTCTCTTTGACCTTCTGAGTGTGATGTGATGAAAGAAAACTGCTTTAGAAGGACTCAGGGCTATTACTGTAAAGCCCCAATGTGTTCATTTTAAAGAGATAAGGCATGTAAGGAAACTGCTATTTTTGCTTTCGGTCTTGTGAATCATGTCACAGACAGTTGTAGACAGTGACTCTAGGCTGGAGCTCTGCCTATGTGGTCACATGTTAGTGGAGCAAATGGGTCTGTGAACATGGGACATGCCCAAGCTCCTCAAGCCTTGGCTGTCAGGCCTATGGCAAACTGGGTAGCACTTCAATTCACTCCAAAGCCTGGGTATAGTATGAAAAACGCTGGGATTTTGCAGCTGGTATCATCTCAGGGAAAGCAGATCTTGTGTTTCAAGTCAGGAAAAGAGAAAAGGACTGAGAGGTGGCTAGATGTCAGTCTTCACCACCAATGGCAAAAGATATACCAAGTGCAAGTTCAATCATCCTCAGCCTCTCAGGTATAAAGTATTTTGAATTGAAAAAAGGTCTGTATAGTCCACCCCTTTTGTTTGGCAGCTACAGTTAAATGTATCATAAGCTTTTTAACAATAGCAGAAACATAATTTTGTACAGGCCAACGGAGAAACTATTGGTGAAGCAGGTGCAAAACAGCACAAATTTCCAACTTATTTTCTGCCATGGGCTGCAACAGGCAGGCCTATGTATAAAAATGAAGACCTAGATATTATTCAGTGATACATATATAAGAAGGCAGAATAGCACCTTCTGCATCATTCACCCATTTTAAACATTTCTGCCCAAGAGCAAGCAAATCCCCACTCTCAGGCTGGAGCCTAACTGGGCAGCTTCTAAAGGACCTCCCCTCAGGGAGAAAATTACAACCATCCTTCTGAAGTCCCATAGCATTATGCTCTCCTCGTGCTTCAAGAGCTAATGAGATTCTCTCAAGAGCAGAGGGACTAATTTGCAAGTCATATATTTGCAGAACCATTTGGAATTAAATGCAGTTGAAGCAAAATGTTGCTTCCAGACTGATTAAAGGAAGGTTCAGCCCCACAGCACATCATTGTACCTCACAAGACTACAGTAAGCTCTGTTGTCTCCTTACCACAACCTTCATTGGTTTGTTGCTACAGCTTTGATTTGACAGCTCTAATTGATTTAGAAGTTATTTATTTATTCCGTTTGCCACTACGTAGCCAATCAACCTGACATTAAGAAATTCTGCGCTTCTTCTGGGGTGTGGAGAGGAAAGCACATGCAGAATTCCTCACATGCAGGTTCTCATTATTTTAAATTTTTGCCTCCAGAAGCTTATTCATCCCCTGTGACTGATCAAACAAACTCCACACTGTAATGCCATAGAAATATCTCACTTCCCTTGCTATCTGCATGTTCTACTAAGAATGTGCTAAGAGTCTTCTGAAGCCCAGCTGCATAAAACAGCTAATCCAAGCAGGAATCAGCTACCCTGACTGACTCCACAGCAGGCTGGCAGCTAGTAAAATCAGTGCACAAATGCTCTGATTTGATCCCTAAAACCATAGCAATAAACGCATGTTCCCTGACAATAGACATGCCATTATCCACAATGTGATTGCTGGTATATTGACTGTGATGATAAGGGAAATCAAAAAGGTTATTAAGGTGAGAAAAAAAAAAAAGTTCAAGGAAGTAGTAAAGAATGGTTGTCCTAATGAAAATTCAAACTTTGCCAAGTGGTCCTGTTTAGCAACGTAAGAGGAGTTACTTCTCATTCTCTCTGAAGCGCTACGCTCACTTCAGGAAAGGCAACATAAATCATAATGCACTCACAGAACACTGTGTTCACTCCTGCTGGAAGAAGTGCAGGGAGGCAAAGTGCGCAGGACAGATCCTACTCAACCAGAAGGCTGATGAGGGAGAGAGAGACAGGCCAAAGTTGTAGCCCTAGATCCTGTAAACGTTTCAGGCACAGAGCAACTCGAACTTGCACTAAAGCAAAGAGGAGGAGAGCAGAAACAGCACATGTCTATTAGTGAACATCACTCTTTCTAAGTGCTTGAGGATATGCCATTTTGCTAGAGGAGGGAGCCAAGGAGCTCTTCGCTATCAGTGACTTGTTCTCTGTATAAGCAATAAATATCTGGAGGCATGTTAGCATTGCATGTAGCTTGCTGCTGGATAAGGGTAGAAGTAAAATAGAGCAGAAGTCCCTGGAGCAGAGGGCAGAAGAGTTTGTGCTGCCAAACATTTAAGAAGCAACAGAGCAGCACAAGGAGTCTAGCTTTTCATGCAAACATTTCTGGGTCCTTATGGCACACTACAACCACTTGCACTTACAACAGACAGCTATCAGCAACAGCCCTTTCCTCACAGTGGAAATGAGAAGAGGCTATCACACGATGCCCCATTTCCTACGCTGGCGCTTCAGCTGTGTCCTTGTTCTCCTCTGTGACAAGTGCCTATGCAGTAAATTGCAGTACATATTGCAATGCTCCAACTCTGAAGACAAAGCTTTAGTGCAATAGCTTTATTGCTATTTATTTATTAACAGCAGGATACAAACTGAAGTGACCCTGGATATGCAACCTGCTAAAAACTGGGCTAATATGAATTTATCATGGCATTTTGTTTTCACATATATACACATACACAATTTATATTTCCTCTCCTCCCCTCTCTTACGAGTGTGTGGAAAGAGACAAATGTGGTGGCTATTCCAGCTCCAGAAAGTTTTCTTCTGGCTTTTTGGTGAAATAAATCCTATTCTTCCTCACTTACGCAGTAATCTTGTGATCAAGATCTTAATTTCTTTCATGTCAAAATCAAATTCTTGGCACTTTTTAAATTGGAAAATATGAGCAGGCCACATTTCAAAATGAGGAAAAGGCAGAAAGAAAATCATATGTTCAGAAGTCTGTGGTAATTTTGGCCCAATTTGTTTCCCAGAATGCCATTTTGTACATCAGTAAGATTTGTAAGTCCTGGATGCTTTCTAAAGCATCTAGGACAGGCAATGGGGAGAACACGGACAATACACTATGAAAGAAGCTTAAATTTCTTGTCATCTCCCTTTCTCCTTCCCTCCCCAAGGGAATAGTTCTTGTCAGTGCTGGAGGTAAAGAATCGATATCCCCCAACCATAGGTAAGTTCAGAGGTTGCAGCTCACGTTTCCCATGGTCACAGCTCATGGTGGCCACATCCTCTGTCCTGCTGTGGGGAAGTGTGAGGATTTTAGGTTAACATAAAGGCAGATACTGCAGATCCTGAAGAAGATATAACTTCAGTTCATTTCATAAAGCCCCTTCTGTTTTACCTAGTTTTCTTTCTCACACATATGGTTGGCAGGAATTTTTAACACCAGGTCTTTCACTGCATACTCCCACTAGGGACTCTATTTGTGTGAGGGTCTTGCCTACCCTCTCTGCAAGCCACTGCACTGAGTTGCACAAAAAGGGAGATAGATAACTTTTTTTTTTTTCCTAGAAAGATACATGGGCTTAATTGAACACCACATGGCATTTTTACAGTCATTTGATGGAGCCCATGCCCTGAACAACTTTTCTCTCCAGTGAAAGCTTCTTTTCTATCCTTAAACTGTGCTTCCTATATAAACAGAATCCAACAATAAAAATGGCATAAAACAATCTCATGGAGATAGATAAGCAAATCCAGCAAAATATTATCCCTGTGATGCTTGTGTCTGGCTCATACACATCCCTTCATATTGTTGCACCTGAAAAACACCCTTAAATCCATGGAAATGGTTTTCTTTTTGTCCCTCAAGTCACATTCCAGCCTTTCAGCTTCTCTATTTCTAGAGCAGAGAACTGCTCCTTGCCAACCCCAGAAGACCAAGGCTAGGTTTAACCAATTAACCTTTGTGAGATGATGTGAGATTGCTAAACTGACAGCTCTGTGCAAGTGCAAAGCCAGTTCATGACTCATTTAAGGACTCTTTCCAGGATACGATGAGAACTCTCTGCCATTATAGGCAAGCCTGCTCTCCTCTCTGCTTATGAGAAGACAAGGTCTACTCCATACAAAAGACACCTCCAAAGTCGCTGATCACTGCACTTCTTTCTTCAAAAGGGTTTTGCAATTGGTGGGAAAATGCAGGGACACCAGATCAGCAGCCTCCTCCCTCCGCATTCCCCTTCGTCCCTGTCTCCAAGAGGGCCCCAATGTCAAAGCCTTGCCAAAAAGCAAGCAAAACTCACCTTGAAAATAGATTCCTGACTGGATTTGGAGGACCCTGGGAAGGGCTCTGGGATCCAAAGAATGAATGAACTTCTCCAGCGTAGATGCCATGGTCTGCAGCAAGGCAGCATGTGGATTTGACACTTGAAGACCAGGAGGAACCTTTCAAGGCAGCAACGTTTGCAGCTTCACACATGCCCCATCTGGGACAGCCATCAGGCTCTGCGGCCGAGGGGAGGGGTGAGGAGCAGAAGGGAGGTACTTCTGGTTTTTCACTTTGGTGGCCACTTCCTTAACCTGAGAGCTGGAGGTTTAGGTGGGAAAAAAAGACACCCAGCCAGTGAAATAAGAAGAACCAGCACCCACTGCCACTGTTAGTGTTCACTGCCCGTGCTGGTGCAGGTGCCACACGTTACCTGTGCCTATTAAAGTACAGGTATCTGTGCATGTGCAGACACCACGCGTGGCTCCAAGAAGTGCCAGAGTTGCCATGGAGACTGGACTTCCAAGAGGGCAGGAGGATTCATTTCAAAACTCTATCTCATTGAGGACGGTTATTGATTCGCCACCTGGAAATACTGACCTCATGAAAAGGAAATATTGACTATTATCAACCCTGCCTAGAGCAGGAACAGCTATCAATCACATTCGGCTTTTTTGTTTGTTTAGTTTTTGGTGAGAGTGGGAAGAGAGCAAAATAGTTTATTATTTGTTCTCTTCAAAACCACAAACACCTTTTGTAAAGAAAAAATGAAACCATTTTGTTATGATGCTTTTTGCTGCCTTAGACTGCAAGTGGATTTAAGACACAAAAACTGAATACGAATTACTTTGTCATGTGAACGGGAATTAAAACAGAATGCAGTTATGCAAAATAATGAGATTTTCTAATGTGAACAATGACTTATGGGGAAGGAGGAGTCAAATTAGAGAAGCTGCGATAAGGAATGAATTTTAGGAGACTATTGCTCAATACCTTGTGAAAACCAGACTGCATTGAAGGCAAACTCCCAGATTTGTCCTCAACTCCACTATTATCAACCTTATCAAGTGCTGTTATCTCGGCAGGACTCTTCAGAAGAGCAAGACCATGCAGCAAACAAGCGGCAGAATCAGGTCACCAGAGGAAAAAAAAAAAAAAAAAAAAAAAAAAGAATCGATTATGATTTCATGTTCCCTACTACTGCTTTCCTCTGCCCTAAAGGTGCCAGGAAAAGTAGGAAGTGTAGTGACAAAACGACAACCAAAAAAGCATGACAACGAGTGGCTTATTTTCCAACAGTTCTTTAGCTGTGGTACATCTATATGCAATAATTTATAAGCTTACTCCGGTATTCAAAGATAAAACACTCGCAGCAGGTACTGAGGTTCCACTCTACCCACCCGCTGCCTTCCACTCTCCCCTCTACTCCACGCCCCGCCCTGGCCTGCCACTCTAACCCCTACTTTCCACCCTCTACTCTGCCTATCCTCCGTTGACCCTCCCCTCTACCCTACACTGCCCTGCCCTCCCCTCTACCCAGCCCTCGACCATCCCCTCCGCCCAACCCTCTACCTGGCCCTCCCCACCCCACCATTTCATTCCCATTATGACCACTCCACCATGTCATTCCCATTACAACACCCACCTCCACATCACTTTCATTACGTGTAATATTATATTATTAGCCTTCTTTGGAGATATTCAAGACCGGCCTGGCTGCGATGTGCTCTAGGGGTCCCTCCTTGAGCAGGGTGGCTGGGGCTAGATGGTCTTTAGAGGCCCCTTCCAGCCTCTACCATTCTGCAATTCTAAGGTGCAAAGTGGGTGGTGGGAAGAGTTTCTTACTTGTTCTCGGCGTATGAGAGTGTGAAGGGGGGTTATGAGCAGGGAGAGTGCAGGTGCAGAGCTGGCTACTGCCAGCTGCTAGCTTCGCAGGTGCTGCAGGCAAGATGAGTGACGGGACTTTGGGTCTAGGAGCGACAGCTAGTAGTAAAAGACAAGCTAGAGAATATGCACAGCCAGTTACTTGTGAACTGTTTTATCACAAAAGAACTCTCCATCTTCCTTCACAACAACGCACACCAAAAATTAAGGAAATAGAATTTATGTGGGAGACAGCAGAGCAAACTACACACATTCAGTGGTAATGTGGTAATCAGAAAAGCCACACTGTAGAGTTATGTTCATAGGGTGCAGAGCACTGACATGCATGACCAGCTTCAGCTCTTTAGATGGGACAGTTTTATACAATTAAAAATTAAGCGAGCAGTTCTGGTGAACCAAATCCAGTCTCTTGACATCCTTGTTCCTACTGAGATGGTCAATATTTTATTACTACCAGGAGATGGTTTTTACCTGTCCACATGTTTTTATCTATGGAAAAAGACTTACGGCCACTTTTTAATTGCCCTAAATTCACTCGTGTTTGACACTGTGACACCAGAAAAACACCATAAAAATAATTTATCATGGACTGTAAATAGGTGTAAAAATTAACAACTACGTTCAACATCACTTGACCCCAGCAAAGCAAGTGCACAGATAGTGCACTTTTTGCGAAAGAAAACTCAAAACAAAACCTGTTAGGGTCGCCAAATCTGTTAATACAATGGAAATGAGGCTGCCACAGCGCCATGCCCACAGGTCCATCCAGCAGGGAGACTGTATTCCCAGGAAGCACACACATGAAACACACACATAAAGCACACACGTATGCAGCACAGACTAAAACCCCTCAGTTTTTAGTGTGGCACAGACACAAACAGCACCAACGTCTTTGTCCTATCTCCCTCTCTGGCTGGTCAGGAGAAAGATATATTAGCAGGAAAAGATATATTTGTTTGTTTATATACAATCATATAGTGTGGATCCTTACAGTAGCTGTCCCTGGACACAGTCTATGCTGTAAGTGGCCCAGCATCCCTAGTGACCCCAGCTGCTGCGTGTGGCCCCGAGGCCACAGTGTGCAGCAGCTGCTCGTGCAGATGCTGGACTCACACACAGATTCTTCTCCCAGGAAAACAGCCAGACAAGGCTGCGATGAGGAGCCTGGCCAGCTTGTGGGGATCAGGCGTAGGCATGGCTGGGCATGGACACCCACTAGCCCTGGTAACACTCCATCAACCCCTTTTCTTCTCTCAGCTCTCTGCTTTCCCACTCTGGCTCCTCCTGACCAATCTTGACCCATTTCTCTCTTTGTTTTCCCCACTAAGCATCCCATAATATACCTGGCACCTAAATTTTTCTCCCACACCCTGTGCCAAGGCTTATCCCATGGGGATAGCCCTGTCCAGACAGTGTCGCAAAACCTCTCTATGATGGTGGCTGCTGGCAGCCTGGTGGCTGCCTGGGTGCCTCTAGGATGCCTTGGGGGGCAGCTGAGACCATACAATGGAAATGAGGCTGCCACAGCCTGGGATGGACTTTGCGTCCCCCACTGTCACTGGGTGCAGAGAGGAGCCCTCCTCCGATAACGGCCTGATTATGGTCAGGTCCTACCATGCGCCATTGTTGCTCAGGGCTCCTCCCAGGGTATGGAGATGAGCTCTTCACCGCATATCCAAAAAAAAAAAACCAACCCAGTTGCTATGAGAAAGCATACATATATAAATATATATATTTTTATATACACTCTTCCAAAATTGCAATCCAGATCAGTATTGTCACCCACTCTTCATGAGTTATCAGAGAATTCCTAATCTCTGTTAGCACCTAGAGCGGTAAATGAGGAACACTGAACTGTTCTCCCCAGTGCTCTGCAGGAACTTTTTCCATGTTTGCTGTGCAAAACAAAGTGCAGAGAGAAAAATCATTTGCCATTTCCAAACCATCAGACATTCTGAAGTGGAAGATTGCCACATCATCATCATGAACTGCCGGTAGAAAGAGATCACTTTTTTTTGGTTATTTTATCAAAGATTAAACTCACAGGGGGATCTTGTCTTGGAAAAATTCCTTTCACTTAATTGCAGTTTCAATGCTTGGTAAAATACATGGAGGCTGGAGACAGGATTGAGAGGCAAGATCTGAGCCTATTTTCCACATGCTTAAAGAACAGAGGCCACAATCCTCTCTTTTCCATGATTCCTTTTCCCACTTACTACCCTCTGCATAATTAAAGAGTTTATGGGCTTCTCTCCATGCCCTGGTTCCTGCAAGCATTGGGAAGCAACATTTTGTTTCGGCACTTTAACACCTCCAGCCAACATTATGGTGAAAATTGAGCCCAGCACCAAAACCTGTGAATGCCAAGGTGGCTGGCAGTGCCCATGCAGCCATGGGCACAGCAGGAACACGTCCATGGACAGGAACTGGCACTGTACAGCAGCGCACTGCACACACTCCTATCTATCTGAGTCATGCCCTAAGGGATGGATGTAAACTAGCTGTAGAGGAATAAGTCTGCAAAGCAGTGTTTAGCTAACTTGGAAGAATTTGAAAAAAAAAAATGTTCCTAAGAATAATTTTTCAGAATGTTGATGAATACTCAGTTTTCATGGAGTTAAACTAGTGTTGGAAGATTTCAAATAAAATCAATATCAAATTTGTGAAGGTTTGGTTTTTAAGTCCAGCTCATTCTTAACATAACCAGCTGGTAGAAGGGAATCTTCCAAATGGTCCTGTAAATAGAAAACCAGGCATCGAGGATCTCTTGGGAATGCAAGTCGGCAGGGAGATATGCCCAATTTATTGAGCTGTGTTTCTCTTGTGTTTTTAACAAGGGAAATGTGTTTGATACTTGAGCTGGCAGAACAATAATTCGAAAGAGGTGGATGCTTCAGGGTAACTGGGAACAGCTAAGACTTGGGAGGCAGATATGCCTGAGGTTTATATTGAATAGTTATGTTACCACTTATATGAAATTGAAGGTACTGCAGGAAGTTCAGTACGTGTGCATTTTTTTTTCCTAGTGTAAAGTGGAAACTCCACTTGTCATTAAAGATAAAGTCAGGCTAAACTGTAAGGAATTCCCCTTGACACAAGTGCATTGAGCTGTGAAATAATTTCCCAAGAGACAAGTGGACACTTGGGGCATTTAGGTCGAGACTAAATACAGCACTGTAAAACACCGTCAAGAGCAGTTCAGATTAAAAAAAAAAAAAAAAAAGGTTATCCATTCCTATGGCTGGAGATCAGCTGTAGTGTCATCATCATTTACATGAGTCGACTGGCTTGATAACTACGTAGGGCTGAATAATATTACAGGGAGGCTGCTCCCGAGAGGGAGCCAGCAGGAAGCAGAGATTTCAGTGCCTGGGAGGTTCCTCTCAGGCAGCACTGGCTCTGGCAGCACCACACAGTTTTTGCATAGCCGATCCAAGAAGGAATGAACTCATCTGACAGCAGGGTCTTCTCAATGACCCGTGTTACATAAACTGATGATCTCAGTAGGTTGTTTGTTCTTCACCTGCCCTCATCATAAATGAAACAGTCCAACTTCTACCACAACACGTTGGGAGTGCCAACCAGGACACTGTGTCAGTGGACAGGGCCTGAGTCAGCTAAAGATCCACTTGCAATGCAGAGCTACAACATGATAATGGAGCACTGTGCACGTGCTTTCTCTACTGTTTCTCTGTGTATAGAGAGATGGGCTTACTTCCTGAGTAAAGCAAGATCCTAAAGATCCCACTTGAAACTTGAATTTGAGCCATTTTTAAGAACAAGGATGGTTAACCACTGGGATTTATAGTGCTTCACTGTCAAAGCCCATAGACAAAAAAAAAATCTGCCCTTCTAAAGATATTGCTTTGCTCAGTCCCACTTTTTGGATATGGTACAAAAACAGGTGAAAATCCTAACCCCTTTGCTATGCAGGCAATCACCCCAATGAATTGTGTTGGCTTCTTCTGGTTTTAAAAACTTGGAACACTTTAGTGCCATGTGATTGGACTGGGAACTTTCCTTTGTTTTCAGGAACTACATTTTGGGTTCTTTGACATTTCCTTATGGCTCAGCAGAGAGATCTTAAACATGCTCTTAATATGAAAATTACGTGACTTAGTAGGTGTGAACAAAAGTCCGTTAGTAAAAGCTCCTGAGTCTAGAGGGTTGCTTGCCAATGTACGACTTCAATGAACAGTCTATTGAAGAATCTGGATTTCCCAGTACCTTTAAAAGACCAGAAGCACGTGCATAAGCATAACCTTCTGAAAAAACAGTATGTTTTTGGCCGACTATTTTTATGGACTGAACAATAACAACTTGCAGGTTTTTCCTACATATAATGGACCTGTCCCTACTGGAGTAAGAAATGTCTTTCCATTGATTTTAATAGGATTCTTAATGAGGCAGAGTTGTAGTGTTCTGCTGGCCATGGCTTCTCATAGAAATGCCTTCCTGTTAGGGCTGCTTTAAGTTACAGTCCTGTAAAAACATTGACTTGCGTTTCTCAAAGTTCCTTCAACAAGGATTAAATTGCTTTGATTACATCAGTAATCTATGGGAAACATATATCTAGGACCCTTTCTCCTTCTCTTAGTAAAGATGATTAGCATCATGATCTTAATAAAATTATTTAGAGTTTTAGCACTATGTAGGAATTTGACACTGGAAACCCTGAAAGGGTCAAGCGCTGGAGAAGCAGTCAGCTCTAACAACCATGGAGAAACTGGTGTGAGCTGAGATTTGTAAGCCCTGGGCTTGTATTGACACAAAATCTCAAACTAAAGATTTCTTCATCTATTGACAGGCATTAATTAATGCTACCTGCCTGTAAGAGGACTGGTTTTTAAGCTTTTAGAAAACATTTTGAAGATAAAGTAGAATGCAATGGGCCTTTCCAGCACAAAGAAGAATCTGACAAATTGGTTAAGGTTTATAAAAAATGTGCCATACCTGTGAGCCTTAATTAGTGTTCCCACCTTATTATTATTATTGTTGTTATTATTGTTACCAGTATTTCAATAGCTAAGCAAATATCATACATTTATAGCCTCTATCACTTTACAGGGGGGACACACATCAGAGAAGTTATAATTTCTGCAGGGTTGTAGGCATGAAAATTTACAGCAAAGCCATGAATTATTCCAGATCTCCAAAGTCTCCATAGCCCATATTTCCCTAACCTGTGTGCTGCCACCATAGATCTGCTTTTCTCTTCTCTCTCAAACAGAAAGATAAAAGAAAAAGAAAAAGCATAGCTATAACAACAACACTAACCACTTCTGTAGATTTCATTAAGTAATTGCTTTCTGTAGATTGTTTTCTTGTGGGCAGAGGGAGAGTGCAGGTTTAAAAAAAGAAGAAGAAGAAAAAAAAGAAGACAACATCACAGTTTTAGAGAGAGTACAGGTCCATTAAAGATTTACTTTGGCAGGAAAAAATTACTTGAGATACCTTCAAATTACAAAAAAAAAATAGTGTTTTGAAATATGTTTGGCATATCTTCAATGCATTTTTGACAGTTGAAGACATGTTGGAGAAATTTTTTGAATTAATTTTAACTATCACGCCCTCCCTTTGTGGTTTCCTGAGTGGAGTGTGCTGTAATTTATTTTTAAAGAGACATGTAGGTTTCTAGATGCTGTTAAAGGAATCCAAAATAAATTTTTGCACCCTGCCACTTCTCAAAGAAAAGGACACTGAATTAATTTAAATATATTTGTGAAAGATTGATTCTCCCAATGGAATTTATACATCTACTTTCACTAATTATTCCTGAAGTTTCACCTATCAACTGACAATTTTCTACAGAAGGGAAGCAAAACAGTTTGACTTTCCTTGACAGCAAAGAGCTTTAACAGAACTGGAATGAAAACTGTCATCTCACACTCCCTGTCTCTCTAATCTGCTTTGTAGAAAGAAAGAACACTAATAACTGATTTTTATGTGAGCATTAAAACCCAGAGATTAGTCTAACTAGCCAAGGAAACAGCAAAGCATCTATTTTAATAATAGTTACCTTGATTTTTTTTTGTCATGCTCAATATTTATCTTAAATGACAAACTTGTTGTCTGACTTTCAAATTAACTGTGAAGTGATGGCACTGAAGATGTTTGCCCATTTCTATTCAACAGAAATATTGTCTGCCATCTAAAAACACCTGCAAAAACAAGCAGGCTTTTTTAACCATTAATGGGAATCTTTCTAAAAAAAAAGGTACATGGAAAGATACAATCCATCAGGCACACTATTTTATTGGCCTGAATTTGAAAAGAGCTTTGAAAGTTGGTGAACAATATTAATTGCAATTACTTCCAGTCTGTGTATGAAGCTCAGTCTAAAAGCACACCATTTCCACAGCAAAATTGGGTATTTATCAAAGAATCAACGCTCCATATAAAGAGCACTTAACACTTGCCAACACATCAGTTAAATTGATTCTATTTTCCTACCTTTTTCAAAGCATTGATATTACTCCACTGCAAGGCATTCTGGTTGTTATTACTTTGCCATATAAAAGCTTTAGTTGCATTTGCTGCTTAAGTGATCTGCAGTCTCTGGCCATGTTCCAGATGTCCCTTGTCCTTTCTTAGTATAAAGATTTTAGTAATTGGTGAACCTTATGCCTGGGGATTTTTTGGAAATGCACCAGGAAGTTGAATAGAGATGAAGGAATTTGAAAACCTCTAAGTTGTGGAAAACTAAGTTCTAACATAAAGACAAGCTAACGGGTCTTTTATGGGAACGAGTAACAAACGCTCTGCCTGGCACCCACCAGAATTTCAGCCAGCGCAGAGAGAAGGGAGCCAAGGGACCTCTTGGTCTGTTCTCCTTATGTCTGATCCTGGTGGGGACAGATGTCTGCATTAGAAAAACAAACAAACACAGATACAAGTAATGCTCTATTTTGTTGTTTGTGCCATAGGCTTATTTTTACTAATCAGTTATAAAGTTATCTGGTTTCAGTTAAGGACCCCAGTGCAACTAAGTCTTAGTTTTGGAAAGAATGAAAAATCAGATAAATCTGCTCATGCAGAAATCTGGGACTATCATAAGCAAAGTATCTTTGCTTCAGGGCAAGCAAAGAGAAGCACCAACGCCCGGTTATTTTCTTCTTCCCATCCTGCTCCTCCCTACTTGTAGAGTGCTGTCTACAAGCAGGGTTGTTACCAAAGACCACTGTAAGGTCCTCACTTACATGTAAGGTCCTCACACACATGCCATCTTCTGCCTCACAATAGAGAAACACAGTACTTTTTCTATGACTAGTAGTTGGCAAAAGACACCTTTTTTCCAGTGCTACACCCTATACCATTTTTGTGCTAAACTACTAGAAATAAGAAGTTTACTAATAGCATGCAGCACACTTCCTACTGGGAGAGGTTTCACTTTCAGAGATTGATTTGCAACACAAACATATTTTCTAATTGAATTGGCCCATGAGCCTGTCTTCTTAACTGTGGAAGCTCAAGAACTCTTCTCAAGAACAACCTATAAAATGACTGCAAAAAACTTTTTTTTTTTTTGAACCCATGGGTAGCATTTGCTGTAACTTCTCTGGTGTGTGTTTTAACCCTTTCCTGTGAAGATACTCACTCCAGAAACCATTTAAGATACTATTAAGATAATCCAGAAACGTATTAAGATACTCAATCCATCTCACCATCTCTCTTGTCTGCCTTTAAAATGTTTAATAAATCTTATTACAATTCACATGTTCACATTACAATTCACATATAAGTTACTTAGTAGCATGCACTGCATCCATTTTTTTCATATATAATTTTGCAATATGGAACATATACTGAGATCTCACCAAGGCCTTTTCCCCTCGTCATTTTCTGCAGACTTAATTTAAATTATCCAAGATTTCAAATAGTCTGTAAGGAAACATCCTGAGGGCTCTAACTTTGGAGTTTAAATCTTTCTGCCAGCATTTCACTTCATTTTCAGTTTGTTGCATCCACATTTATTTGACATCCAAGAACGTTTGTGTCCCTTGGGCACCTCCCTCAATGTGTTCCCTTCTCTCACGAGGGAAGCACACAGGGCAGCAGTTCAACACTTCCCCTTACTCCTCCTCCCTGTGCTGCTTTGGACGTCCCAATCTGGCAGATGCTGAGAGCCCATAGGGCTGCACAGCACCCTTGGGTCCTCACGCCTGCTATGGACATTTGGTGCTGAGCACCCTGTGAGGTCTTAAGGAGCAACTGGCACGAATAACAAGGCACATCTTGAACAGTGACAGTCGGCAGCTCCCCTCATATCTCTTTGAGGAATGTACTTGTAAGTGTTCTTGTAGAATTATGTCAAAATATTAATTCGAACAGACTTCCCATGGCTACAGGATATTTTAAATTTGGAAAGCCATCACTTACATTGAAGGCCTCTTTACAAATAACATATTTTGCTTATTTCTTTTTCTGTGTTCTGCTTTCTGCTCACCTATAAAAAACACCAAGAAAGCATAGTTGAAGACCCACTTGCCAAGGAAAATTTAAGTACATCATATAAAAGAAGGCAGTTAAAAAAAAATAAAAAATGAAATGCAATCCAAACACTAAAAGTCTTAAAATCAAAGCAATCGGAGTTATATCAGAAACAGCCCAAAGATTGAAAAAAAAAGAAAATTGCTGATTCCTTTTCTAATATGCAGTTGAGGATGCTGTACAGCCTCTTAAAGCTAGCAGATGCCCAGAACTGGTTGCTCATGCTGTTCTACCCTATGATCACTCCCACCAGTATGCTACGCTCTGATCTTCCTCCTCCAAGGGACAACACTGTCTGCACCATGGGTCACTCCTTGACAGAACAGTAGTGAAGAGAGCAATCAGCTCAAGAGCCCAAGAGGTGCCTGTAGGGAGGCTGGCGCTGCCCCTACTTCAGACACTTATAGACTGGGCCTTCGCAGTATACTGTATTTCTGAATCCTGTCCTCTGGGCCCAGCTAACCCGGCATCACAGCAAAGAGAAAAGAGCACAACTCTCTACTCCCATTGGAAGCTGGGTGCATGGAAAATGCATGGAAATTGAATTTTGCCATGTCTCCCTTCACTCGTTAATATTTAAGGTGATTTTTAAAATAACTTTGCAGTACCATGGCACATTCAGGAACCAGTGCGAGAGAAATGCCAGTTTTATCCATGTTTTGGTTACCTAAACCCCTAGATATGTATCCTTCCCTTCCCCTAGGATCTCCTATTAACAAACCCCTCCCAGACGTTTTTGTGTTAGTCTTTTTTTTTCTAAGGAAACGCACCTAACCAAACCTTTTCTTGTGCTGCTTGTTATTACTTTTAAAACCCACAGGCTTTTCCATCTCCTCCCCATGCAGAGGAGCCATCAAAAGGACAAAAGATCAGCTGCAGTTGTTCCCTTTTGCAATTAATTTATTATCATCCTGCTTACCACCCCTATCAGACTTTAAATGACAAACTGCAAGGCTCCTGCTTTCAGAGATGCCAAGCAAACTTGGCTAATGTTAGATCAGAGAGGATGGGATGGGTTGTGTCCAGCTATGGGAAAACTGTCAGCTGTGTCCAATTGTGTCAGAAATGGGAAATCTTTTTTCCTTAGAAGTTTCTTCTCACATATTCCACATATTTCACAGATTTGTTGCTTTGGGAAGATCCCATTTGCTCTAAATTTTGGATGCTCTCGATCCTGCCCATGATTCAATACCAGTACTTTCCTGCTGTTATCCAAGTAACCAGAGAACAGTCATGCTGGTCCCAATCAATTTACTGGCTATACTATTCTTTTTCTCTTGCACAAAGCTTATAAATCAGCCCATTCAAAAGCACAAGACCTATTCCCTCGGCCTCTGCCCATTCCAGTTCTTCCCTGAATGCACTATAGCATCTATCATATCTCTGCGTGCTACCTTGAATCCACACAGTTTACCTGTACTTGAAACAGAGAGTGCTACAGACTGTTAGTCTGACTGCTGAGAGCACTATCATCATAGAAAGGGTCTGTATTAAGCAGAGTGATTATTTGAAGTCAACAAGCGTCTGAAAGGAAGGCGCAGTAAAGCAGAAACAAAGACAGCACTTTTTTTTTTCTTTTAGAAAATTTTAAAAGCCTTTGCCACAGACAAAACCACACAGTTATTTTCTCACAGCTGTAATTACAGCTCACTGTCACACTAGCTGAACCAGGTACTCTTGCTGGAAGAGAAATATTAAAGGAACTCTGTGTTATGCCTAGTGCTTTTACATTTGGCTCTTATCCCTGAAGTTGTCTGACCTGCAAGAAGCACTGTTCAAACACTACAGTGTTTCTTAAGGCCAGGTAAGCTTGAAACCTTGATCCTTTTAGGAGATGAAGTAGCAACCTATTTAACAGTTTACACTGCATCAACCGATGCTTCGATAATATGATTTTGTGCAACTGAAAATGTGTAACAGTCCCACTACTTCCTAAATCTGTAAGTTTTACCTATCTCACAGTCAACACCCCTTCAGCAAGCAGTTTCAAGCATAACAGTGTTTCAGTAAACTGAGATAATTTTGTGTTGCTAATCTGTATCACAATCAAGTTTCATAACAGTTTTATCCTGAAACTGTGGAAAAAGGCTATGACACCAGAACCCATACCAAAATAACCCATCAGGACCCACAGTCTGGAGTAGCTGTTGTGCCCACCCAAGGACTTAGCAATTGCTTCATACACAACTAATTATATGTGACCAGTGAGACTTAACTCCTTGACTGCAAATGAACAGGGATTTCACCTCTCAAGACTTGTGTCCTAGCATATAACTTTTAACATCACAAATATCCTTCAAAATTTTGCTTAATCTTTTTGTAATCTGGCTTTATGCCTGCTACAACAACAACAACAACAACAACAAAAGACCAACCAACCAAAAAAAAAAAACCAAAAACCTTTGATTACCTCATGAGAGAGAATGCTAGAGATATGGTAATCTCTAGTTTCAAGATTGCCATCATAGCAAAAAAAGACTTTCTTCAAAATCTTAGGACTCATTTCAGTTACAGTTCTACAAATGACTAGGTACACAAAAGAAAGACAAAAGTTTTCCACCGTAAAGGGGAAAGAACTCATACTGTTATGCACCTGGCAGAAAAAACACACACGTACGCTCACAATCTGGAGGCACTGTGTTTTGCCAGATGCCATTTTGTGCTCACTACCAAAAAGCTCCATGATATTCCAAAGCTTGCAAAAATACATGTCTTGATTCAGTGTCATTTTATCCAAAAAGGGGGTTTTATTGCTGCTTTTATTGCTGCTTTTTTAATGTAATCTTCTTTTTTTTCTGCTTGCTTAGCGGGGAGGTGAAAAATCTCTAAGCATATGGGGATTTTATTTATCTTGATATAATTTGTAAAGCCAGGAATATTTTCTGACACAGACGGAAGCTAGAAGGGGTTACAAAAAATATTGAAATCAAACTTTTGTATCTCAACATCTGTTCTTTGTTGACTAAGACACAGTTAATAAACATTATTATTAGGTAAGCATCCTATTGTGCCTGTCATCATGCTTGTCAATCTCTGCATAAATCAGGAATCCAAACCCAACAGCAGGGAAATAATGCATTTCTGAGAAAAGCGGGACAAAATAATATTTATGCCAGTCAACAACTACCATCACAAATTGTTTTTTCAGTCAAGCTTAAAGAAAAAAGCATCCAGCAAGTTTGAAATAATCTAGAAAAACCTATTTTGTATTGTCATCATCCCAGAGTTTGCTTAACAAAGCACTTATAATCTAGAAAAACCTATTTTGTATTGTCATCATCCCAGAGTTTGCTTAACAAAGCACTTATTAAATTAAAAAAAAATAACAAAGACAAAGATTTGCTGAATTTAGTGAAATAAAAAATTTACAGGATTAAATCTATGCATTTTCTAAAAAGGTCATCAAGGTACAGGATCTGGTTTTAACACATAATTAACTCAAGAGCATAAAGTCATAAATGAATATTCACAGATAGTGTTGCCTATCCCGGATCTGCAAAGGCTGCAAGACCTTTGCCTGTTTAACGAGGGAAGATCACCAGCAACAAATACCACAAAGGCTCCTTTGTGAGATGAGGATCACTTAACTCAATTCAGATCTCTATGCCACACAGGAAAGTACAGCTGAAAATTAGTTATTTTTCAGAAGAGACAAGGGCACTATAAAAGCAGCTTCTACGCTTATTTCAAGATCTCTGGGTTTTATTTTTTTTTTCTCTGACACAGCAGCAGAGAAGCTTGAAAGAGGTCCTTTGTGTAGTCATTTACCAGTCCAGGTGTCCTGGCCATGCAGTGATTTGGCAACAATTTCTCTCAGACTGCTCCTTTCTTGTCATTTAACATTTCAATACACTTTGGGGGCTCTGCGACACAGCACTGCCTACTTTTGCTTCCTCACTTTACTCCTTTACAGCTTACATTTTGGAAATTGTTAATCTATTTGAACTACCATGTGAGTAAACTCCTGCAGTACCTTTTACTTTCATGTTTCACTAAGGAATATTGCGTTTCTTAATGTAGTACCTTGGGCAAGGTGAAGACATACCATAAGCTACATAATCCTGAGTGAGTTCCTGAATGCAGTAAATCCCATTAACTGCTTGCATACACTAAAGGACGCTAAGCTTCAAGTTTATGCCTATAGCAACTTTCCAGGAAGGTGAAACTTCTTTTAACACTATCATTTCTTGATGATAGGATTTACACAGAAAATAGGAAATGTAAATTCTAGGACCTCATCAACCAGCCAGGCTGTGATCTTTCAGCTCCTGGCGAAGAATGGAGTCCCATCACCTTCTTCTGCTGGAGCTGGGTCAGTATGAAGACAGAAAGGCAAATTCACGGGGCTACAGTATGAAGACAGAAAGGCAAATTCACAGGGCTAAAAAGCAAATAAAAAGGAAAAAAAAAAACAAAGCCTCTCTTCTTCATAGAGGGTGTTGAAAAAAAAAAAACCAAAGCCTCTCTTCTTCATAGAGGGTGCTGGTATTTAGTAGCTCTTGTTTTAGTGCACTTGCAAGGACTTAAGGTGCTTGAGGTCTGATATGGTCCTTGAGACTGGATCCCAAAATATGTCTATTTAAGGAGTACCCAGGTAGCTTGAACACATCCTTCAGCTATCTGTGGGGTTATTGCTTCTTAGGAAAGTGTCCAAAACCATCAAGCAACATTCAAAATTTCTTTCACTACTGCCTATTGAGACTGGGCTCCTGGAATCATCACTTCTATTTTAGAGCAAAGAATCACTTCTCACATAGGACAAGCATGTTTTGGGTAGCTTCCACACTCTCTTGGTTCCTCCTTCACTATGTGACATTAAATTGGTTTCAACTTCACTCATTTCAAAGTTGAGTCATCAAACTCCTCCATGGATGATGTCCTTCCTTACTGCCTCTTCTTTGTATTCTAACTTCATGCCCATTTGCTTATCCCGTATGAACCACTTATATTGGTCCTGTGTTCATTTCACACAGCTGAGGAAAGAAGAATGCAGGAAACCTGCAGCTTACCGCCACATGGCCATGTCTGTCCTAATATTTCAACAAGGATGGCAGCCAACAGAACAATTTTGAGGAGTCTTGAAATCCATGGATTGCTCTCGGCCAGCAGCTACTGGCAGGCTGAGATAGTGGCGCTGGTTGTTTTCATTGCCCCAAGTAGTAAAACATTTCCTTCTTCAAGGGCCAGAGGGAGGGAGGGAATCCTATCCCTCCACTGCACACCGTTTTTGGGAAATGCCCCTTATATCTCTCTGATAGATTTGCAGCCTACTCGCTTCTTGTTCTTTGTCTTACACAGGAGTCGATGCTCCCAGGAAACAGAGCTGACATTTGCTGCCACTGCACATGAGAAGAGAGGGGAAAGATCTGGCACAATGAAAGCAGCCTGCCTCTTTCTGATTCTGCTCTGACTCGATGCTTTTAATATTATATTCTGCCTAAAGGACACCAAGGTTTACCAGTACTGGAGTTGGGTATTTCTGAGGTGCTTCTCACACACCGCAGTCCATTTCCTCCCTATACTTTTTCCCAGGCCTCGTAGAGAGGAATTTCCCACAAGTTTTTCAACAATTAGCTCCTGCAAAGCTCATCAGCTGCCAGGAGCAGCTTGGGTTACAGAAACTACGTGACTCTGTCAAAATATCAGAATTACTAGAGCAGTGTTCCCATGCAGGCACAGTGTCCTTTCTGTTCGCCTGTGCTGTGATGCCAGGGTCAGTGCTGGCATTTGTACCAGTTGTGCTCAGCTCATGAGGAAAATCAGACCCAAAGACCTCACCGAGCACTATGAACTTCTGATGGGGTGGACCCCACCATAGGATCTGTCATTGAAAACAAGCATTCAGATAAATTTTAATGCCACATTTTGGGTCAGGAAAGGATTATTAAAAATAATGGTTCTGCTCATGACAGAATTTTGGCTTTGGCATTCCAAAGTCCCAAGAGCTTTTCATCAAACTGTTGAAAAACTGGACAAAACTTTTAGATTAGTGTTGTCTTTTCAATGCCCTTTATGGTCAATGGAGGAAGGCTCTTCCAGAGCCCAATTCATCTAATTTCAGACAGCTGCCTAAAGAGTGGGGTGAATCAGTCGATCGAGGTGCCTCCACTATCTTTAGATGATATATACAGTATTTTGACAACCAAAGTTAGCTGAATGCCAATTGAAGTTCCACGGCCTCATAAAGATGAGAGATGTTGCAGGCAACTTATAATTCCCCCTCCTTGTATATCAAAGACAGAACAGTAGACAGAGCTAGCAAACTTTTTCAAACCTGACTTGCATACCTTGCTTTTCATAGGCAGGATAAGAAAAGAATCAGATTTTTTTTTTCTTCTTTTAAGATCTGGAAGAGGTAGATCTGTACACAATACAGATGAGAGCATGGAAAAAATCTCAAAGTAGCATAAACATTTCTCAGCCATTTATGATATTGAATGGCTCCAAGTGTCTGAAGTAAAGAAAGAAACTTTATTTTTGATTCCTGTTTTCAAGCAGATTAAATGGATTATTTCCAAATACTCTTTGAAATACTGAAGTGAAATGCAACATAATTTACTGCTGAGATGTTTCTTATCCAAATATATAGCTCTTCCAAGACAAAAATGACTCCTTATCAATGTCCATAAGAAGTTATCAAACTAAGAAATGATATAAAATAATCTTTAAATAAAAGTTTAATTCACTCTTTACATAATATTTATAAGCACCGCATTGTTTTACCGTCATTTCTAAAAAAGACCAACCAGAGACCGGAAAGATTTTAGTTGGCAAAATATATGAAAACTTGTGAACAAATGGATACAAACTAAGCAAAAGCACAGTAATATTCTGTACACCACCACTATAATCAGAATCTGGCATTGTTTTATTCAAATTTTGCTTTCTCGGAAGCAGAGCTTACATGTTTGTAAACATCAAAATAAACATTGCTTAATTTTACAACTTGCTCAACAAATACCTTTAACCCTGAAGGGCATACCTAGTGCCATCTTGTTGTCCAGCAGCTGTCCTTTTGATCTGTGCTTGATTATTTTTAAACAATTGCTTCTCTTGAAATTATAATGGTGCTTAAAAATTACTTCCAATATTGTGCAAGTCATAGGCAAGGCCATTCTGATGTGTGTCCTTCCATTTAGAGTCTTTTGATCGGTATTTAACTAACGCAACTGTGAAAAACTATACATTTTCAGCAAAATGTTTTGATTTTGGTCCTATAGTTAAAGACCTTCTATAAGTGAGTTGTTTACATGGATTTGAATCACAAGCATGTACACAACAAAACCACTATACCGATGTTTCCTGGTCTATGCATAAAAAGTATGTCTTCTACTTACACTAAAACATACAAAAAATAAACTACAAAAATTGTTTACACTTGATTTCAGCAAAAAAAGCTTTCTTCAAGAAAAATGATTCTTCTTTTTTTTTTCAGCCATCAAAAAAGGAATGCAAGTGAACAATAAATACATGTGCTTTCTCAATATAGACATATTTACACTTGAGTCTTTGGCTTATGTTTAAGTTTCTTTATAAAGATCTTTATGTGATCCAGCCATCATTGCACATTAAAACAAAATAAGCCAGTTTTTTACTATATATAATATATATATATGCAACACTTGAAACGTATAAAGAATGAACCTTACTATCAATCTGCACTGTTATTTTACTTTAACAATGTATCAAAAGAAAAAGAAAGAAAATTAATACCATATAGGAAATATTGATACATGCAACAGATGGTTGCTCTATTGTAATTGAGAGACGGCTGCATATACAAACACTGAAAAGTCCTAATTTGCGCAAATCTCTTCTGACTCTGTTTTTCATTAAACAGTATTTATGTGGCACTAGATGTTGATACTGTATACAGGCATAGAAACAGATTGAGTTTTTTTATTAAGATACACAACTTCATATGAAAAATACTTTGCATTTAAAATTTAAAATCCCCCTCCCCCCTCTTCCCCTAAAATCTTTCTTCACAGGATCAAGAACTGTTGTCAAAACAGCTTATTGAGATTCATATATTTGGTGAACTTTATCACTTCCATTCTAACTAAGAAGATTCCAGGTACTCCAATGCAACGTCATAGCAGAAACGATACTGCTCCTTTAAAGGGGGGGAAAAAAAAGTAGAAAAGTTAAATCATAATTCTAAAATATGAAAGAACAGCGATATCTACAAACATAACTCTTTGTTATCTACTGTGCAATTTTGTCTTCAAGCCTGACATACTTAATTTTGTTTCCTATTACACAAGGATATTACTAGTTCTGATTTTAAAACTTGGATTAACCATCAAAGTGGAAAGAAAAGAATGACCACAAAATACAATGATCCCCTTCCCTGATTTTTTTCCAGCTTCTGAATTAGTTATCAAACCTGGAAGTTCTCATTATCCATCAGAACATTCTTGTGGGGAAGAGCCTCAACCCTAATTTACATTCAAGTTAGCCGACATTTAGTAGCTAACACTAGTGCCTGCTGCTTGATGCTAATAGCCTGGGAATGTTGAGCTCTGATACAAGGTCTGCTTTTGTAGTAACAGTACTGTAATGCCAGAGATTGGAAGACACATTTAGAAGGGGAGGTAAAGCAGTAAAGCTCCCAACCTTTTCTTGCTTAATATTTCTCCTTAACAAGAGTGCTGTTCAGAGGCAGCACCTGGGGATGGGAAAGGGAAAGGAGAGAGGAGAAGGCAATAAGGAGAGGAAAAAAAAACAAGGAAATGAATTCAATCTCAACTGCCCTTACAACTACACAAAATGAACCTGCTCTGGTGATTTATTTGTGTTTGCAAAGCAAGCCAGAACAATCCATTAGCAGGAAGTGGTGGGGATATCTCAAAGGTTTTACTGCGCTGCTCATTTCTGTTATCTGATCATCTTGCTGAATGTAGGGCACCTGACAGTGTTATATTGGTTTTCCTGGTTTGTGTTCTAACGACTCAACAGCTGCTGCTGCTCAAGGGTTCTGAATAAAACCCCTCACAACACAAACACCTCACTACGGAAATGCAGTAAGTACAGATAAAAGCTACAATGGAATCCAGGACCATTTTGAAACGAAATGCGAGTTTAGAGATTGTTTATCAGGAACATACACACTACACCTTGGCCTCTCTTTACAGCGACACAAGTAATTTTCCATGTGATCTGACCTGTTTTCCTCCCAGCAGTGAACTGAAACGCAGGCAGTAATTCAGTGTGCTGTGTCTGAGACATCTACAGCATGGCAGAGTGTAAAGGATTTGTAGCAAAACCAGCTACTAGACTGATATTACTGCTGCTGCAGAATGCTTTATCTGCTACCATTTTAACTATCTTTTTAATTTATCTGCTGCCAATGGATGGAAGAGATAAACAATAATTAAGCAAATCCTGCCACAGAAGCTACATGGTCCTAAGCAAGAGCTGGCACCTGGGAAAGGGGCAGCATGTGAAAAGGCAGCTAAAGCTACTTTGCTCACGACACAAGTTCACAAGGTCAGAATCAATTTTCACTATGCATAAGCTGCAAAATATTTTTAATTTCAATTGGCATCTCTGAATTTTATGCTTCAGGCAGCCATCTGGCTGAAAAGTGACACTGACTCTCAGCAGCGGGAGAGTCAAATGGCAGAAACACCAAAACACTGTCTAACCTGCTTTCACATTCAGCTATCAGAAGGAAAAAAACATCCACTCAGGATGCAATTTTTTTTTTTAAAGGACTTTCCACAACATTCCGTTTTGGAGACTGAAGGGATCGCAGGGATAGATAGATAGGCGCTCATTCATCAAAAGCTGATTTTGAGTTCTGGCAGTATATGTAAAAATATTTAATTTAGCCTCATTGCTTTGCTAATTCAGCTTTATATTGCTTAAATGTTAATCTCCAGCATACTGAACACAATCTCCTTGATTTTAAAGCTTGGAGGTATTATTTTCACTACTAGAAATTTGAGTAACAGACATATCTCATTATTCAGTACAGCCTCCAAACCAGCAGCGGTTATTAAGAAGCAAAAAATTCATATCTCCAGCTACTGATCCGGACCTTACAGCTTATTCCAACCAAGAAGTGAAAGGCTTTGTAAAATTTCAAGATGGTTTAAGTGAGCAGAACACGTTGCAGCTTCGCTTCAAATACACCAGGTTATTTTGGGAGGCTGAAGTGCATTCTGCTAACTCAAAATGTCTTCTGCAAAAAGCACCGAACCACTACAAGAAAAGTAACGTAGATGCTCAGCCAAGCCTCTGACGAGTCTAACCAGTGTGTACACAACACACATTTACATAGCAGGATGTAACATTTCCCAACCTTATGCTCGTGGTTAGAATCACAAGCAGCCTCCGAGGAGTGTATACTACAATAGGAGGCCAAAAACCCAAGAAACTGGTACCTTTCTTCTTTCTACTGAAGACCAACATAGGTTTCCCTGTTGTGTAGACACAGGGCCTGGTGTGCAGCTCACCCAACAGCCCAAAGAGCAAATAACTGAGTTTGTTAGTCTTTGGGGGGGCCCATCAATCTGTGTTATTCACTGCAGGCCACACTTACTGGAGTTTCGACCATGTTGGGCTTGCTGTTCCGCAAGGTCTTCACAGCATGGAAAACATCAACCACGTTCTGCCTCTTCACCATTTCCACCACGATTCCGATGGCACAGAACATCCCACTCCGGCCACCACCATTTCTACACACAAGGAAAATAGGTGATTAAACCTCACAACTGTATAAAAGGCCACCTACTTGGCCCTTCAGTTTTTTAAATTTCTTAAGGACGAGTGACTCAAGACTCCCAGAGCAAGATCAGTCTTCCACTATCTCCTTGAAGCCTCAGTGAATTTGGACAGAGATATTTGCTATTTCTGACCTTGCATGCAATAACTTATCTTGAATTTGGTCCTTAAACTCCACCATGTCACTCAGCTAGGCTACAGCCTAGTTTACATAGGCATTCAAAATTAAAACCTAAGTTCAACAGCAAGTACAACATTTTCCACTTAATTCTAGAAGGCAATTCATTTAAATCACCCTCAAATAGGATGATTATGAAGCCAGACTAATGCTGGGGCACAACTGTTTTGATATCTTGTTGATCTCTGGGAAAACTTCCAAACTATTTTAATCTTCATTTCAAAGAAATTAGGATAGGCGCTTTTTCTTGTTAAGTTTAAATTAGCCAGATGGTCCGGTGGATACTGTGGCAGGGTGGGCAGGAAGAGTTCACATATATTACTGCAGTCACAAGGTAACTCTGAGCTTTTAAGTAGAAACTTTTTTTTTTTTTTGAGGAAAGAGAAATGTATAATTCAATTTCTAACTTTATATTTAAATAAGATAGGAAAGATTCTGGTCATTTTCTGGTCAGGGAAGAAAAGATGCTGCCTTTTCACCCCTATGCCAGCTTTTTTTTTTTTTTTGCTGGTAACACATTTAACGAATTGAGTACTTCCTACCCATCTCTTTTTAAATATCAGACTAAATAAGCAGCCACTAGTCATTTACCAACAGTATTTCAGGATCAGTTAATAGGTTACAGAATATTTCTCTGATTTCACATAGCCAGTCTAAAAAAAGCTCAAAATATAGTAGCCTTTTGAAGAAGAAAATGCAAGAGAACATATGAAAGAGGTATATGAAAAATTAATAACTGGCACTTAGCATTAAAGACCTGCAAAAAAAATTGAAATTGTGCAAAAGAAATCAATCTGTACATACTTTGTATATAAACATGCTATTATTATGGAAGGAAACAATATGCAGTATACCACTGCAATATCGTATCCACAATATTCCTTCCCATGATATGTTGACCTAACAGACAAATCTGGAAGTTGACCAGAGGCTGATCTAGAGTACTAGAGGTACATTTTGTTTTATTTTATTTTATTTTTTTATGGTAAGAAAGGCATATGCATGAGAATGTAGCCATCTGAATGCTGCTGGAACTTAAAATTAAAACTACTGTTTGAGGAGCAGGAACTGACTTTGCCAGAACTACTCACAGGCAATGAATGATGGTCCGTCCCTCCCCCTCTTCACATTCCTCTTGCCATTTTTCAACCTGGAGGATTAGCTTCAAGAAAGATCTCTTGGAAGCTGGTACATCTCTATGAGAAGCCCATCCCAAATACTGGAATTGCTGGACCATCAGATAGCCCTCTTGTGGCTGAGGGAAAGCAAAGATTTTTAGATCAATATAGCACCTTTACAGGTAGATTTAGAAAAACAAAACAGAAAATTAAGTTGAAACCTAAATGTTCACATCATGGACAGATTCCAACATGTATGTACTGCATGGCAGGCTCTCTGCAAATTCATATGACTTGGACTCAAGGAACAGAATTAAAGTTTAAGGGGGAAAAAAAAAGTAACTATATTCAAACAATATCACAGTTTACCAAACACTAATGAAATTCATCCTGACTTCCTGTAAATGGGCAAATTCCTTTAGTTCTGTGTATTCACCCTTAGCATCAATAATGTAGTAAAAACGTCATTGTTAAAATCTGTAAGAAGTGAAAATGAGAAGTGAACCAAAAAGAAAAGAGGAAATCTCAATATACAACAGAAAAAGGGTTATGGCTTAATATTTACCCAGTGTACGTACAGCTTAATCTTCTAAATAGGGTATGGAGAACTGAAAATATTTTTCTTAACTTTGAATATGAATAAATAACAAGTTTGGATAAAATACTGGCTGCATGCAAACTGATCCCTGTTTTTTGCAAAGTATGATCCCCAAAGAAAACCACAACAACAATAAAATAGGTCTGTAAACAGAGCAATTTCTGCTTTCCCTATGGCTCACAGCTACTCTTCACCATTAATGAAAGCTAGAAGTATGCCGAAAGTCACAACTGGTGGTCCCCAAGTTCAGTATTAAATGAAAGCTATTCGTAACAAGGATGAACAAGAACTAGACCAATTTTCAGAATTTCAGAATTTTTTTCACACTCTACTATGTAGAGTGTCACAGTATTCTAAGCTGTGGTGCTCGCATCTTAAAATGAAGGTGGTACTGGTTACATACACACCATAAGTCCTTCAGATTCTGCTGTATCACACACAACGTCTTAGGAAAGCTATGAATTAAATACCAGTCATTATGTCATACCAGTCATGTTCATTACATGTTTTTTTCTTTCACTGTACAGAGACTTGGAATACTTCTAACACATCTTCTAACACAGCCATCAGAGAGCACTACAGAACTGCAGTCATTCACCTTAATGCTCTCTCGGTTTACTGTGCAGCTGAAGAAAAGTAGTAGAAGTCAGTATTAGACATCGATGCTTGACACTTCTCTGATTTATGTCTGACGAACACCAACATCATTTAAAAGTAAAACCATAGTAGCTCAGGCAGTGTTAAAAAAAAAACATGAGAGACTTAAGATAATGCTTACTCTTGTTAGGTTGCATATCCTGAAAATACGGTTTACCACATCACAATCCATGGCACAGGACATGCACTCCACTTGGATGGGGCCGTACCTCAGCATTCCTTCTTCAGGCCAGTATTGTGGGCAGCCCTGCGCAGAGCAAAACGGGCATGATCAAAAGGTAAGACTAATTCCTCCGCAGACAGCACCCCTTGCTGAGCACCTCATGTTAATTAGTCTCTGTAAAGCAGAGCAACAGGGCAACTGTGCTGCTCTACACTTTGATCAAACAGAGAGTCCAAAGTGGTTAATGCCATACACAGGTTCATGGAAAAATCAATCCCCAGACTAACCTGTGCTAAGTCGACTTCATTTAACATCACAAGAGAAGTGCAGCCATAGTCATACACTAATCTCCAGAAATCTTTCACAGTGTTTGGTAAAGGATGTTGCGTGACAATAAAAGCCGCTGGCTGCCTGTAGCTCTGTAAAGGCAAACGATGTCATTAGTGTTAGTAAAGGAAATACTTCATAACTTCCATGCAAACTCCGCAGCAGAAATACAGAAATAGAACAAAGCTGTGACATCAAATACACCAGATATCATCAAAGCTCCTGTTAAAAATACATTGCTGTCTCAAGCGAGAACAAAGAGGTCGGTCTGCTTGGGCCGAGGTCCTGCTCGAGTTCAGATGCGCACGTGGCACTGAGGAGGCTCTCTGGGCTATGCCGAGCGGAGGCTTGGGCAACTCCACTCGAGCTGCTGTGCCGGGGAGCTCCCTCCCTGTGTCACGGTGAGGGATACGGAGGCTCAAAGGCTTAGTTCATTCACACCAGGTTGCACATGAACTCTACGACTGAACTGGGGATTAAGCTCAATCTCAAAACTCTGCTTCAGAGCCGCAACCACAGGGTCACTGTATTTTTCTTAGGAAGTACAGACAGCCCTTGCTGTTCACTAAAGGTTTATCTTTGAGATAATATCAAGCAGACTTTCAAGAAAGCCCCGCAAAGCACTACTATTAAACCAAAAAACCTTTTAATTCCTCTGCTAAAAAACTCTTCACATTTTATGGTCTCTGTCTATAAGCAGAACTGCTGTTTTGAAAGAAGAAAGCTGCAGAAACAGTGAAGTCGGAAAGGAATGAAGCAGTGCGTTGGCTGACAACTAGATGCCTCACTTATGACAACATTTACCAGATTGAAGAACTAACCATCGAGTTCACTGGACCTAATTTCCACCAGAAAGCAGAAGTTAAATAGCTGGATGGCGTGCTTAGGCAGAAATATCATTTTTCTCTCATGACAGCCAATTCTATTGTCTGTATGCTGCAGTAGGCACAGCTGCAAATAGGGATTTCTGGCCCTATATAGGTTGGCTCAGACTAACTCACAGAGGGACTAGTCCCTGCGGCACATAAACTACTAGCAGCGAACAGAACAGGAGAGGACAGAGGCTTTTTGTAGGCAATATGCAACTATACATGGAAGAATTCTTGAATTTAGTGAAGGAATACAGATATGAACTGGAAAGGAAACTCTAAAAGGTTAATTTGAAAAACAGAGTAATACAGCGAATATTTTTGTGGGTGAATGGGAACGTAAATATCCAATTTGAAGATGAAGCTGTGGGACAGCAGTGTGCAATGTGGAGATGCCCCTGCTAAGTGTTTAGTACCTATGCTTCTATCTAGTGTGAATGTTTTTTACTGTTCTAAGTATTGTAAATTAACTTAAGAGAAGGACCTGGAATGATATGTAAAACACTTCAAGCATGCAAGCTTGATTGTTTGAAGGGTAAGATGAGGGATCTTCATGTGTATTATATTGACATATCCTTGAAGAGCACAGTGTGAGGCTGAGGAAGAAAAAAATATGCAACTTTTTTTTCACTTGCTGCTACTACTTGCTGTACATTGTGAAGATAACAAATTATTCAGTTAATGCACTAGAATCAGTATTTATCTGATAGCAGAGTAAGGAGGATGACAATTTTCTTTCCCTCGCATATGCCATTTTTTCTAATGCAGGAAGCAAGTCTGGATAGCAGCATGGGCATGCAGCTTGTGTCCTGCTGCCTAGAAATGATGACAGAGCAAAGAGGAACAATCACTCCAGAATCTTCCCTTATATTATCAAGGAATAAAACATGTACTAGCTGATTCTTTCTTAGCCTTCTTGCCCATCGTTTCTGGACCTTCCCAAGATAAGAGAATGTCCTTGGGTTCAGATTTTCCAAAAGAACAGACAGGATATCTGCTGTCCCACTGGGAGGCATTCTTATGAAAGAAGATAGGGACACAGTACAGTGCAGAAAAAGAAAGGTTTCAATATCTCTTTTGCTTTGTAAATCCTCCTCTTCTTGCCCAGCTCTGGGGCACCTCTTTCTGAATAAAAGAAAATTATGAAAGCAGAACCAGAAACTTCTATTATCCACATTTTTTATCCTGTATTTATAGCCTTGTTATGTCCCCTTAGCGTAATACATATGCTTAACTTTGCTGCTTTTTTTTTTCCTTTTAGAATTATAAGCACTAGTTCCTTTTTTATTGCTACCACTTCTGCCTTTCCATACTTGCCTCTGATTGCTTATCCGTTAATATATTGGCTTTTGCTTCTCTCTCTGCTTGCCACCCAGGGCATCTTCCTGCCACGCAGCCTGTCACTCTTTCTCCCCAAAGCCCCCTCCTCTGCACAGCTGAGCTGCTTCCTCCAGACCACATCCATTTCGTCCAGGTGTTTAATGTAATTTTTAACTGCAATTTTAAAGAGCTTAGTTGCTACCAGAATGCTGCTCACTGCTCTATAATTCATCCATTCAGCCCTCATGACTCGCTAATAGATTGGTCTCACACATGCTACTCCTCCATTTTCCTGGCACAAGAGCTAATTTTGAGATCAGAGATTGTGTTTTGCTAGAGGTTTAAATGTTTTCTAGCGCAGACAGGACCGCCAGGACCTATACCATTTAGTCCTGATGACTGCTGCTGCTAGTTTCCATATCATTCCAGCATCTTTTTTTGACACTTCCATTCCTGACAGTAGTTCACTTTTTGAGGAAAGCGAGATACTCTGAAAATCAGGCCCTTTATTTAGGTATTTACTGAAAACATGGCTTTAGGGGCCTAACTTTGGAAACACTAACAGTAGGCACAGGCAAAGCCACATCACAGCACACGTGTGATGAACTGCATGATGGATCGGACATCTCTGTTCTTTCCACTAATTCACCCTTTTCCCTGATGGCATCACCACTGCTTGAACTCCAAGGATCTTTAATAGCTGCAATTTAAAATATGAACATGAAAGAAATCCCCTATCACCAAATCTGCCAAAGAAACATTTTTGTCTCTTCCTCTGTTTTTCCCTGCCTCAAGACATGTAGCCTTTTTACTAAAATTACAATAGAAACCTCTTCCTCAGGCAGGTAATCTCTATTTTCCAACAAACAACAGATTGCTGAGATCTGAGATTCAGAAGACTGGGGTTTTCTACAACGCTATTGAAAAGGAGAGTTTTCCAGCGGGTCACATAAGGATGCAGAAGACTAAGATATCAAGCATTATGAAGAAACTACACAACGTAGGGGGCCAGAGGGGAAAGGAGGCTACCACTTCCCCCCTTCTTTGTTAAGACTACACTACAGCAAGAAAGAGTTACCCTTTCTTAAACCCGCAAGTGCTCTCTCTCCTATTACATAGTTTTTCATGGCACACTATGCAGACAAAGGAGATAGTCTCTTACGTCCATAAGAGCAGCATTGATGTAGTTGCTGCTCTCCCCATCAATAGTAATCAAGAAAGGCAGACATCTGTCAGGTGGCAGCATATCCATGAAGCGGTTCTTGTCGTGATTCCTTGGCAAGCAGGCTATGCTGCAGTCCTCAGCTTGCAGGCGCGGGGTCACCGAATTCAGCGTCTAAGGAACAGAGGAGGCTGCTGTCACGCTCGGAAGCAATGGTCTCAGCATTTGCTGACTTATTAATTTTAAATGTTGCAACGCTGCAGAATCATTAGCAAATAAAAGTTTGCTAAGTAGGCTTGGACTTTCCAAGAGGATTTAAACTGCATGTGCAAAAGGCGTTCTCTGCACCACTAAACACATCCTGCTTGCCACCATCCCTTCAGAAAGGAATAAAGCAAAGAGGATGTTATTGGAGCTCCAAAGAACTGTGCCTTTGCTGTAAAAATGCAAGCAAAAGCTCTCTCAGATTCCCAGTCAATGCTCCTTATTCCAGCCAGATAATTGCTTCATTTTTTTTTCAAATTATTCCATGTTTCCCATGTTTTAAAACAACTTTGCCAAGCATGTAAACATGAATGCTGTGTTCTGTGGAACAAAAGAAAGGGACTGAGCATTATATATGTGATACACAAATCCTTTCCCTTAAAATCAATTAAATGTAGCCAGAGGCAACAAAGCTTGTTGTCACATGAAGAGTTAGGAGGAACCGCAAATACCTGGAACTCATCTTTGAGATGTGAAGAGTTTGTCTGAGAGTCTATTCTAATCATATCAAAATATGCAGCTTTGAATTCACAGACAGGAATAGCAGTTTCTCCACACAGACAAGCTTCTAGAATGGCGTCATGAATAAAGATGTACTGCTCCTACCAAATTAGAGGAAGAAAAAATATATGCAGCCATTTAGAAACAAAGAATCTTTACTTCCTTTAGAATAAGCACATTACCTGCAACACTATATTTCATTCAAGGCAGTGTCCATCAATCTATTAGATACTGCTTTTAGGATGACAAACCCTCATCATGCCAGGAATGTAGTTAATCAGCATGTTTTCTTTAAAGGTAATTTAAACTCAGTAAAACTCAGGAGCACAGACATAGCAATTTACTTAATAGGACATTTTCACTTTTCTTAGGGTGTTTGTGGGTTTCTGTGTGTATGTCAGTGACTTGCTGGCTTTACTAATTTTCTTCTTTAAAATAGCTTTCATTCTTGTAAAACTAGCAAAAAGCGTAAAATGCTGCAAGAACTGCACATGATTAGCAGTTATTTTGCATGCTGCATTCTCCTTATGTGTATGCAAGCTAGTACACCAATTTACTGATAGCTGGCTCTAGGCTAGTAATAAACTCAAGAGCATCCAAACAGGAACAATGTTTCCTCCCATTTTTTTCTGGCTTGTCTTGAGATATTCTGAGTCCCAGATACCGATTATTTCAATCAGGTCTCCTGTCATTTTTTACACAGCACCTACACTATTTACTTACCTCAAGAGTTAGGAAGAACATATGTCTCGTCTCTACAGCAAATTGCATGAATTGTGCCAGCTTCCTCTACATAACATGGATAACAATGAAGCTAAAGCAGCACAAGCTTTAATTGATAAAATGGGTTCAAAATTGGCAGCAATAAAGTGAATTTCCAACTTTGGGATTACTTTTGCAGAACTGCGGGTACTGGGACTGAGGACAGATGTGCCAGATGAACCTATTGTAGGGCCATGCCTAAAAATTCCCCTTACTTTTCCTTTTTCTTACAAAGTTAGATGGGTATTTGTGTATGGAGACAGAGAGAGTTGGCAGGTTTGCTACACGATCGTAGTTCTGTTTGCAGTAATGCCTCCCAGTGGGGATAACCCCTTCCCAGATCCACTGCCAGGTGTTTGTGGTGTTCAAAGTGACAGCAAAATTCTGATCTAGCACGTTTGAAAAAGCAGCAGGTCCTTCGAAGGGAAAGTGCCGTACCTCTGTCTGCACCATGTTGATGCGACGGGAACGCAAAGCTTTGACACAGTTGTAGATGTCCACAACACCTTCTCTTTCTGCCATATCTAACATGATATCGATCACAATATAACAGCCTGTTCGTCCAGCACCAGCACTAAAAATAATCCGTAAATACTGTTAACAATGCTCTCATAAAACATCTACAAACATCTTTATAAACTTTAAAGCGTTTGTAAAATGCAATTTCTCTTTCATCACAACCTAATATTTATTTTCCCTCCCCTTCTTCATAATGCCTTTTAAATCTTTTGAGGTGAACAACCAATTTTTATCAGATTTGACCCAATAGCAAAAAATTATCACCCAGATGAATACTTACAGTAAAAAACTAATTCTTAGTTAAACTGAAATCAGGAGGATGATTAAGCTCACATAGTTCAAAACATAACAGATTTTTTTTTATTTGGTATGATTAGTGATAATTTTCAAGTGAAATATTACAACAAGAAACTCAAGCATACAGCCAAACTCTAAAACAATTTAGGCAGTTCATTTTTCATTAAGCGAAAGATCTCTAGATTCATTTTGCTTTTATATGTAGCCATAGACATTTTTTTGGAGTGATTTTTTTAAAATTTGAACAATATTAATATCTTTTTCTACTGAATGTAATTAAACATTTGACGACTCTGATGATAGAAAATTCTATTTGCAAAGGATTGTGTCCCAAAATACAAGTCATTCAAAGCCTACATGGAAACAACATGCTGTATTTGCTGCCATTAACCTCATTCCATCTTCATTCATCTACTTGTTTACTTTGATTTAAATTAATGATCTGCTCAGACATTATATATAACACCAAACCATCAAAGCAGCTGTAACTACGCTTCACTCTAGAGTGCTGTCACAAAATTTTTGTAGGACGCCTAAAATGTCCTAAAGCCCATGATTTAGCTAATGTAACTCTCACAGGAAAAAGAAAAGTCCAACTATTCTATTTGGGAAAACTGTATTAGAATTGAGTTATTTATGAATGCTTCTGTGTACAGCCTTGTCCTAAGCTTGCAATGTGAATTATGCAATTCAAAAACAGGACAACAACAAAACACTTCAAAAACACTGTGTGCTTCACAAGAGCTTGCTACACAGGCTCAGGGAGGAAGGTGTGGAAAATGAGTCTACCTCTCCTGTACCCACCTGCAATGCACAACAATGGGCCCTGCACTAGGAGGGTTAGACAGTTTGACCCTCCGTATGAACGAGAGCAGGCCGGTGGCATTGTAAGGAACTCCATGGTCTGGCCAGCCAGTGAAATGAAACTGCTTAACTTCACGGATTTCGTTGTAACCCCTCTGTAAAAGGCAAAAAGAAAGGTTACGAGATTCAAAGTATTTCACACACAAGACCTCTTCAGAATCAAGCAATGACACCACTGTTAGAATCTGCCTGCCGTCTCCATCATTTGAGCTTTCAACAAATATTTAAAGGACAAAACACAGCATTCCATCTTTAAAAGTAAAAACATCTTTTACAACGGAAAATTAATCTGACTCCAAAACTGCAAGACATCCTTTATGAAGAGCAGAAACTACCTTTCCTGCTATTTTTTTACCCAAGGCTTTCACATAAAGCTTTACACACAGGCTTAAAGATGTTATTGTATTTTTTTTTCCATTTTGAAATTCATGATTCTTATATTAGCTATAGTGATATGTTAGTTTCGCATCATTAGATATTTTCCCCTATGCTTAGATGCAATTTTCATTGATTTTCACAAGTTTTGCTAATTAAGGCAATGGTCTGCAACATTTGCTGGCGAGTACAATGATTTACTGAGAGACCACTACTATATCTTATAACGACTCGTTTCATTCTCTGATCAAGGGAGATGATTGACTCAGCCACATTTACTTCTAATAAAATAGAACAGGCAGAGAGGAATGACTGGCACAACAGTTCATAATCAAGTACTGCAGCCCAGCTCGGGTCAACAGAGGAAAGGTGAATGTAGACAGGACAGGGGAGGGTCGAAGTCAACATTTTTGGCAGTTCTAAACACCAAAGCGATACATGTGTGTGAACACCCCTCATGCAGTCATCACTCCTGCCCTGAGATAAGGCTGCCTACTCTGTGGACCTCTCAAGCAGGCAGAGGGATTCGGTCTTCTGCAGGATCCCCTACAGACATAACCTCCTGCATGTGCCTTGCTACCAGAGTGGTATTTCACTAATGCCTTTGGAAACGCACTCACCCTTCCTAGAGTAAACGTCCTGACGACATATTCTGCAAGCGGCTCCATCTCTATACAAGTCACTTTAAAGTCACCGTAAACTTCTGTGTCATCAGGCCAATACTTGTAGCACTTGACCTAAATACAAAATGCAAAATGATCTTACACCAAAGAGAAATAAAAGCTTGAGAAAATGTTACCGCATGTTTTGCATTATGCCACCAATATATAATTCCATTTATATGTATTTATAAGTGGAAAATACTTATTTCCAAAATGACCCTGCATTCAAGTGACTCATGTCATGGCTCAAGTTTAATGGCTGTTCTGTCAAGTTAAGCACTATTTGGAAGGAGCTTATGCTATTTTACACAGCTGTAGTCAGACACCAAACTCATTACTAAATGAGCACTTTTTTTTTTAGTGCTGAGCTATGGAAGACATTTTCCACTTATGTTAAAGTGGGATGCATTTCATACCAGTAATCAAACTGCTGTAAGTAATCTTAGATATTTTAGATTACTCCCCAAGGGATGAGTAAATGCTAAATTGTAAGTAATTTGCTGATTTCCAGCCACCGATATAAAAGCGTACTTGCTCTCTCATGCACTTGCTAGACTAATTTGAGCGGCTTAATATCCAGAACTTCTTTGTTGAATTAAGAATTGTGGATTCAGACTCACTACTCCTAAGAGTAACAGAGCATCATGGTGGGTCTTCTAAGGTTTCTTTTTTATATACACTACTTTAACTCTCAGAAATGTGTGAGCTATGAAGTTTCCCCTTTCCTCTCCTCTTAGGGAGAGGACACAAGGGGTGCCCTTCACAAGACCCTCCCAGATTCTGCTAGTAATATTAGTTGTCAGCAGGTTTTTTCTTAGGCCTGTAGCATAAAAAATGGAGGAAAAAATGAAGAAAACTTACTCTCCCAACTTCAACCAAATTTGTGACCATCACAACACAAGCTGATTGCTCCTGCCATATCATTCTCCAAAAATCATATACAGTCTCATGAACTGGACCTGTAAGGAAAATGCCTGCTGTTATTCTACATTAACAGCACAGTCAAAGCAAGCAATAAAAATAAAATCCAGTACTTTATGGAACTGACACAGACAAATGCGTTTGCTCAAGGTGAAAGCTTGACAAAACCACATCATCATACCATCATCCCAGTTTCTAAACTATACTGTTGCTTCCAACCAATGCTGAAGCATCTCAGTTTAACTGAATTACCACTTGAAAGATATCAAATGCAGGTGTTTTATGCAGCAAAACACCAGAAGTAGCTTGAAAAATACACAGACGCAACTCTAGATGTAGTCACACCTTGTTAAATTTCTAATTTTGTTTTACATTTATGAAATAATGTGCCGAGGGGGAGTTTCTTGAGATGGTCCCTGAAGATTGGAGAGAAATATCAGTGAGAAAGGCTGTTGGAAAAGATTGCATGCATTTCCCACCTCTCTGCCTGTCATGTGCAGGCACAAAGAGTCACTGAAGGGCATTTAAGCTTACCACCAAATGGTGTTTAAAGTAACTCAACCACTTTTCTGTGGAGTAAATGGGAAGCTCGCACAAGCTTTGCCGGCTGCTCTGCTTCAGAGGCACAAAGCACCCATGTGAGGGGCAGGGGCTTTTGTACCACTATAACCACTTCAGAATGGTTTGCTGACCACAGCGTAGCAGCTGTGTAATGCAAATACATCTGAACGCTGAGGCCTGTTCCTTCTCATGACAAATTAAAGGCTGCAAGAGGAAGGCAGCAATAAACTTGCATGCCTTGTATGCACCGTGACATGTAACTGATCCACATATTAAAACAGATCTTCAAAAACACCTATAGCCTTAACTGCTACAGAAGGAGACTTTTCTAGAAGGCACTTAAGCAAAAACAAAGAAAATGTGAGCAATTTTAAACTTCCTGATTTATAATAGGTTTTCAGTTTGCATTTTTGTGAGCATACCCAGCCAACTGAAGGCACAAATAACAAGAGATTTCCAGCCTGTTATCTGATTATGCTCACAGAATAAGTAACATCTATAATTCTTTTCACTTTAATTCATAGCCTTTAAAACTTCTGTGCAATCTTAGACCAAACTATTTGTTTTTCCTCATTTTGAGAAGTTAATCAGAAATACATAATGACTAACTGTCATAGAAATATAACATTTTACTTCTACTCCCGCTTTTTGTTATCAGGGTATTACACTATAAACATCTTCTTCTCTTATGTCTACAGAAAGGCTTTGTTTCTCTTGGTCCTTATTTTACCCAGATTTGCTGAGATAGTGTTTAAATTTATCATTACTATCTTCACAGTTTCAATTTTGGATGAAATCTTGAACAGTGAAATAATATAACACGGGAAGAAAAATGCCTCGAGGCAGATTGGAACTCTTCTCTGTTCATGTGTCTCATTTCTCTATTCATCTTCATAATTAGAATTTACAGTCGTAGCTATTGACTTTATCAACTGAATTTTTCACTGAAAGAGTTACTCAATATCTAATTAACATGACAAATTAGTGCAATTTTTGCATTTCTTCACATTCCATCTGAACATGCTATACTGATTTACCCCAATGTAAGAAGACAACTCCTAGTGTTGAGTATGCTTCATTTCCACATATTCCCATTTTACCAAAACTCTACTGAACATCATGGCAGATGCCTATTAGACTCGATTTATGTTGGCTGATTCTTACCTTGGGTTGCAATGTAGTGGCTTGGTCTCTGGTATCCCTAGAACAGCAATACAAGTTGGTTTGAATACCATATTACTAACAGAGTGGGGAAAATAAAAACATAATGTACTACAGAACTGTTAGCTCTAGACAACCTTTTAAGAACAAACCAATATTTAAGAGCAGCATGAAGCTCAAAACCAAAAAAAAAAAAAAAAAGACTGTTAATGCTGAATAGGTTTGAATGGCAACAGATAAAATGGAAATAACATTTGACTGGAACAGACACTGTAGCATACCAGGAGGGGGATTCTAGACAGGTCACTACCCCTGTAAATTAGTCTTGTATTCACATTATCTCCCCAGCTCAATACATTGGGTCATTTATTTAAAATTGAGTACAAATTATCTTTGCCTCCAAATTATCTCAATAGTGAATCATCCTTCCTAACTCATACAAATGTGAAACTAATACACACCTTTTGTTTTCTTATAAATAAAGAATTATTGCCAGGCACAAAGTGGTATATTCCCAAGCCATAAATAGCAGGGACAAATCTTTCCAATGCAGGAGCTGAACAGTGTGATATGGGCACTAAATTACGGTCCTTCAGGAACAGAATCTTCCGCAACGTGCTTTGCACCACTATATACAGTGTGCGTGTATTATACTGTACACAATACACTCACAGGAATATACACATACATATATATAGATAGCCCTGCACAACCAATCTTTTCCAGTTAGCTGGATATATTCCACTGCTAGCTATATATAGGTATATATGTAGCTGTACTATGCAGATTTAAGTGTCAATCATCTGCGCACAAACTACAAGACAGAGAGATTCTGCTCTTGAGATGATTGAGAATTTATTTTGATTGAGGCCGCCATCACATTAGCCACTTAGACAGAAAAACTTCTAGCATTGCTGATGATAAAACAACACAGAATTTCACAGTGAGAGAAATAACTCATTATTTATTAGGTTATGATTTTACTAAGCTAGTTGATTCAAATATTGCATTGCAGGGGATATGGAGTCCTTGGATTTTTCATGTTTATTTCTTGCTACTAAACTGGAAGATTTCACTGTACCACTGTACCCAAGGTGTTTATATCCTTTTACCACGGACTGCTTCATTATCCTGTCTAGAGTGAGAACATCTTCCTCGGGGGCTTATGAAAAGACTTCTGAGTATCTTATTCTTGACTTTAGAAGAGGCCAAGATTACATCAAATTACTAAAAATTGTCTCCCAGAGTTCTTAAGATCAAGCCCCAATTTCAAATTATTAAAGTGGAATACTGGGCTGTGCTCTTTTACATTCGGTAGTGCATCCCAGAATGAAGTAAAAGTGTCACTTTAAAACTGCAAAGTGCCAGTTTTAACTTGCAGCCTTTTTCTCTGCTTGTAATGAGACTCTATTTACCTCTGAGTAAGAAAAACAATGTCCTCAGGGAACTGGAATTATTACAGATCAGGGAGACTTTTCTTCCCTAAAGCGCAAAACCCCATGGGCCTACACATCACAGAGACTGCCATATAAAAACACCAAAACAAGAAGACAGTGCTATACCTGTCGCTCAATTTTTATATTTTTAAAGATCTAGAGGGTCTCAAATAATTTATAAACTAACAGTGGACAGCAAATCTACTAATGTGAAATTATAAAGAAAAGTAACCAAGGCCACATATTTAAGAACACTGCACTTGCTACTTCACTACTTTTCAAACTACTTTGAATTCCGCAGATAAATAAAGTTATATTTTGTTAATTAAAACAGAGCAGAAATTGTTCAAATTTCCTGTTACTATCAAGTTTTTCTTTTAATTCACATTTTAACTGAAGTATGGAATTTCAAACTTGAGAAGAATTTTCTACAGTAGAAATGATGAAATTTTTCTTACTTTGAAATATTTATATATATGTTTGTGTATATGCACTTTGTAATATCCAAATTGGCACCTGAAGACAAACATCAGCTAAATATGCAGTTTGTCTACATTTGTCCCTTTCGACAAAACAGACAAAAAACAAACCCTCTTCCCAAACATATATTACAACTACTTCACAAGATACATTTTCAAAACAACTACAGTACAGCATACCATCCAGCTTCTCACATATAAATTGGAGGGGAAAACAAAATCTTGTAATCAGAAGCATAAAAAATAATTGAACAGCAAATTTTCTTTAACACAGAGATGTATCTCATTTATCTAACAATATTTGGAGAAACTTTAACATTCTAAATTTTTTTTTCAAAACTGGTACAAAAATATTCACACAAAAGGACATTTTTAAAGGAACAGATGAGAAATTAGATGAGGCATGCATAGATATCTAGTGATAAAAATAGAACAAAGTAATTAATAACAATATCTATATTAAATATTTAAAATAGGATGCTGTTATTCACATATAGTGGTACTTACATCCCTGTACAGCCAAATCTACAGCCCAAATCAAAGTCAGATGTGAAAGAAAGCACAACAATGTCAGTGAGTACTAGGACGCAGAACAAGGAAAGTGTACATTTTGTTCTTAATAAAAAAAAGCTTTCAATTAATTTCTAGGCATATCATGCAAAAAGTTTCATATAGAGAGAAGTGGCAAAATGAAAGAGAGAAAGCCATACAATCCACTCACATCTATGTAGTTGGCATTAATGTAATCTGAAGATGGATCATCCTCAACAGGTTGCAAAATCACCCTGGAGTGGTCATCTGTAAACACCAAAAGCCATTATGGTGTCTTTCCTACATACGATTTTTTTAAGTGAGATATTACGGAACGAGAAAAAAAAGTCACAGAGTTCTCTACCAGCTCTGGTAGAGAACTAAAGTCCTCTACAGATGGCTCTCTACCAGCTCTTTCCAAACATTTGGATTTTAATCAACAGGTAGCACCATAAGTTCAGTAGCTTCTCCCTTAATTCCATTCCTACATGTTCAATTGCCTTTCTAAAACTGTAATAAACTGCATTATCCCAGAGGATGAATCTGAACTATTGACACTTTATGCCTAAAGACAGGAGCCAGAGCTCTTTGATGTTCATTGCCTCTGTAAAACACACCACTTTTAAACAACTGCAATTCGGATATATCAGCAATAAATCATATAAATCACATCCACTATAAATCACAGAAAGCATGAAAAGTTTTGAAGCAGTCAGAATAATCTGAAATAAATGATACCTGAAGAAAGCTACCAGAGAATTAGCATCCAAATGAGTGCTGTCACTTTTACATGTTCACCACAGCTTGTACAACAGAGATAAAAATGTGAACTTCAGCCCAAATTATAAGAGGAAGAAAGCTGAACTAACATAAATGTCTGAAGGGCAACGAGAAGGCTGGAAGAGGCACTGTCTCTCTTCCCTGATTGAGGTGGTAAGCCAGCATGCCACTATACATTTTTCAAGGAAAAGAATAGTGCTCAAACAATGCATGACCATGTCCATCAGCAAAAGCAAGAGTGCTGATACTTACATGCTATGATGTTTCCATAGCGGTTCTTTGTTCTGTTTTGATCCTTCTTAGCAACATCCCAAGAAGCCGACTGTCCCTCAAAAAAACTCTATAAATAAAAAAGTTCAGATAGAAATGTTGGGATGGTTAACTTCTCACTAACACACAGGTTAAAAGAGCTTCTCTGCCATAATGAAAGCTTCGGTTTTGCTTGTCTGCCCTGGCCACCCAGGCTGCACCATGATACAGAAATATAATTACAGCAAAAGGGAGTCCCTCATTGGGACTTTTAGGGCCAGTGACTGATGGACTCCAGTGGGATTTCACATCCTGGAATTGGTGGTATGCTGGACATGCACGGACATTCCAGTTATGGGAGAACAACAATGAGTTGAGAAAACACAAGTAGACCCTCCTTATAAGATACTACAATACATTATTGCACCCATCTGGTACAATATTGCACTGCTTTCCTCAGATTGCTCGGTGCAATGATTTTTCTTCCTATAAAGCAATCAGAAAGCCTCCTCTGCAAATACATGTTGCTCATGTTGTTTTATATACATATATATATGTTTATATATACATGTGTATATCAAGGGATGATATATGTCCCTTCCTCCAGCTAGTAGCAAAACAATTCTTTATGTTCTAAATTTTCTTAGGAGCTTGATGTCCCATTAATGAGGGAGGAAACATTTATTCTTCCTCAGTTTTTCCTTCATTTGCCATATAGATATTTAACAACTGTTGCAGGTCTGTAATACTCTCTCCTCCCAGGCGTGCTGTCATCCTGAACTGCAAAGGCTAATGTCATACACTATGCAATAGCCATAGAAACAAAACTTTAATGTGCCTTCAGAAGCCCAAGTTAGGCCAAAGATGCCTTGTGTGGTTATACAAGAAATGGAAAGTAGGCAACACTTTAAGTGAACTCAGGGACAATTACTAGTCTCTATGCTACAGGAGAGACAGCTTTTGGAAGGAGAGAAGGTTCCAAATTGAATAACAGATTACCTCCTCAGACAAAACTCATTTCAAAACCTATTTGTATTGCATGTGACCTGGGCAGTCACAAATGGCACACATTTTACTGTGTGAACTGCCTCGTATTGCAACCCTGAAGAGTCTCAACAGATCCAGAGACCAGAAGTGAAGCGAGCCCGAACTAATCTTTCGCCTTCAGTGCTGGGGAATTTTTGTTTTCTTTTTTAAATTAAGGATGTAAGTAGACATGCTCAGACGGGTCTCATTAGAACTTTACAAGAAGTTACTGCCATTGGCACTTCTTTCCTGCTCAACCCCTGTATTGCCCAACCAAAATGCTGCAATAAATCACTAGAGTGCTTCTAGCAGTGCAAAACCACCCAGGCTAAATCACCACTTTAACCTAATCCAGATGACCTTCACTAAAAAGGCGTAGGAGAGCTCACATAACTAATTACTATGTTTCAACTAAAACACGGTAAAACAGTGGCACCGTCTTATAATAGTTCTTATAATAGTTATAATAGTCTCCTATTCATTTAAGAATAGAGTTAGTGTTGTAACTTGTAACCTGCAGAGTCTCAGACCATTGGGACTCCACTCACTTCTTCACTTTTGGGTTACATATAAAAGAATCTAAAGCCTGCTTATCTTTCTTTATTTTTCAGTTCATCCCAATACACTTGGTTTCATGCTTTTGTAACTCAATGCAAACAAAAAGCTGTGCCTTTCAAAGGGATTTTTCCTTGCAAACCATTTTTCCAAGCAAACGGCTCAAGATCTCACCTCGTATTCCTCTTTAAATCCATAGCTGTCAGAGGTCTTCATCAGGTTGATATGCTGCAATAAATCGGCCACCCTGATGGCAGGGTGCAGCTGTCCCGTCTGGTAAGGGGATTCCGTGCCTTCGCAGAGATAACGGGGGACGTCCAGAAGACGACTGGACTCTGCTGTTGCAGTGTGATTTTCATCTGCATTTACAAGAAATCAATGAATTAGGTACCAGCATGGCAATGGCACCTGCTGCCGTACAAGTCAACAGCTATTTTCAAGTCTCTTCCTTCAAAAATATATCTGATTTATGAGAATGCAAACTGCTGCCTAGCATATATATGCTGTAATGTGCATAAAGGAATTTAACTGCAAACTCACACAAAAGTTCGCAATTCCTCATCCTGCAATAAAGATGTCCAAAGGGCAATTTATTTGAAACTACCAAACTTTATGACATTCATGTACTTGGGAACTCCAGTCTCTATCACCTGAAAGTAACTTTTTTACAGCTAGCGTGTATCAAAAGCAATACTGCACCTTAAACAATAAATTAGAATAACTCCACAGTGGTATCAGCACATCATTTGTCTAAAGCCAACAAATAGTAAATTGAGATCACAGTGAAAAGCTGAAGCAATTATGTTAGGACTTCAGAACACTATTGCCATTTGGAAAGAAGAATCAATGCTCCAGAGCCGTCATTTTAATCCTTTAATAGAAAAACTAAATAAAGAATAAATGGAGAAAGTAGAGACTATACTAGAAAAAAATGTGTTTTGAATTCACCTGCAGTTTTTACTCAGCATGAAGAATGAACTCTTCCTATGTCTTATGTTATATTAATCCCTTTAATCAAATTTGAATGTCAAAACTGCTTAAAATGATCACCTTTAATCAATTCCTTCTGTGAAACCTTTTTTTTTTTAATTTGCAATCAGCAATTCATATGACTTTTCATAGGAAGAAAAAAAATCAAATTGAAAACATTTTTGGAAAATAACTACAAAAATGAGAAGTGGGTATGTGAGCCCTCAAACACTTCTGCTCATATGATAGCTATTCTGCAATCAGGCCATTATTTGCCTTCCAAAGAGCTCAGGGTAGAAAGTAAATCACTCTAGGAAGAAAACAGAAAACCTAAGGTTAGATTTTCTTCCATGTTGCTGAAAATACAATGAAATGTATGAAATGAGAGCTCCTAGTAAGTAACCTGACTCTTTGAACTGTCACATAAGTTGCTAAATTCAGTGCATTTATGCCTCATTAAACTGCCTAATAACGTGAGTGACAGGTACCAGTCACTTTTTATAGTAATGTTACACATATGAAATCAAATACATTTCAATCAACCTCAGGATTTGCAGTTCTCCCCATTCCTTGCAGTATACTTACCAGTAATAGGCACTTTAACCCATTGAAGCAGCAAAAAATAATGAGTGAACAGAACATAAGAAATTTATTTTAGGACTATATTAGAAAATGACTAAAGGAAAAATGACATTAAAAGTTGTTAAAGCTTCACAATAGGTAACAATGAAAGCAGCTTTAAAAATTAAGGGCCACATTATGCCATCAGTGTAATGATAGGGACTTGAGAAAAGCAAAACTGTCATACTAGCTTAGTGCTAATGCACATATAATGGAGTGCAACATTAATAACCTAAAAATGAAGAAAATGAAATCTAGTACAGTTAGAAAGTAATAACACCTCCATATAAAACAAGATTTGCTATAATTTAGGGCCCATAAATTTTTGCTCATCTGTAAATAAAAACAGATGGAAACTGTATTGGGATGTTAAACGAAGTAAAATGGATGTGGAGGAGGAATAGGCCCATTGATCTAGTTCAAAAGAAACTAACTTAAAGCTACCAACCCCTTCTTTATGGGCTAGCCCTGTAAGGAAGCCCCCAAAACTTGCCTACTCTTTCCACTATTTCAATCAACCTAACGGAAAATTTTCTCTCTTTCAACAGGCAATGTTTTGCTTATATCAGAAGACTATCGCACACAAAGCACCACCACCAGCAGCAGATGGAAATACAAACAGGAACTATTAAACTTTTATTCCATTAATTCCAAGGGCTTTCTATGAGGTTGCCTATCACAAGAGAACAGATCAACTTTTAGATTTCTGGAAACACACTTAGGCTACATGTAAACTAGGAATAGAGTTATAAGCATCACTGGACTTTACCCATGCCAATTTTAGGTGATTGAAACAATGCTAAAGGCTATGAGATGCCTTAGAGGCATTTTAGGAAAAGATTCATTTCAAAATAAAATATTATTCACTTGATTAATAATTTCAAAAGTATTCATAATTCATATCTAATTCTTTGCTCTTTCAGGTAACCGTGTCATTTCATCTCTCTTTAGAAACTCTTCTTAAACTACCCAGTTAGGTTGTTTTAGTCTCCAAGTTTGAATCCTTTAGCATCTGACTGCTCTGATGGTTATCAACTTTCTAATGCACTAACATACTTGACATTTATTACTGTCATGAGAATATAATTTGCAACATTAGCAAAAAGACACAAGTGTCATACAGACTTAATAAGATCTCCACACAGTGAGTATGTACCAGTTTGAATAAGACCGAAAGACCAATTCACAAAGTAAGAAAGAAATGATTTGTTATCAGTCTCAAAGGACTCTCTAAAATATCTCCAGAGGCTCTTCCTGGGTCTACTTTAACCTACCCATAACTTGGACAACAAGATAGAAAATTTAGTGATAAAACAGATTGAGAGCACTGAGTGGGAAGGCATCACAAGCACTTTGCAAGTTACAAGATCAGATTTAAAAGTTGTCTTAATTATCTGAGAAACAATGCAAAAGAGCATAATTTAAACAGAGAATGCAACATGACATACACAGGGAAGAGAAATAGCTCAAACATATAGCTACAAAATGGACTAACAGACTACTTAATGATAACTGGAATTTTAGCAGACCACAATCTCAGCACGAGTCAGCAACACAACTGCAGTAAAAAAGGACATTTCAAGTAACGGGGGCTTTATAGGTAGGATACGAGCATAACTATTCCACTCTGCTCAGCACTGAGACTGCTCCTGGAGAAATGCCCATGACTCGGGCATCACCATTTAAGACTCAGAGCGATAACTTAGGAAGTGTTTAGAGGAAAAGAATGATAAAAAGCATCACCTCTATGATAATGGCTAAAAAACCTGTGTTTAACTCAACTGAAAGAGAAACAGGCAAGAAGAGAACATGAAAGCCTTTCAAGTACGAAAGACTTAAAAGAACAGCAATGTTTTGTTCTCTATATTTTCTCTAAGTCTGTTAAATGGAAATGGTTCATTTTAGATCAATGAGGATTTAGTCTATATTAGTCTAGTTAGGAGAAGCTTTTAGGAGGAGTATGGCACTGGAACATACCGCTGCAAGAACACAGTTCCCTCACTTAAAATTTTTGAAACCACTTAAACAATTGTCAGAAGCAGTCTAGATTACAGGTGTACTCTCCCAGAGGACAGGATCAGAGGATGGATTAAGTTGCCCCAAGCCCTTAAGATTTATATCTAGGACTCTAATTTCCAAACTCAGTTTATATTCACATTCACTTCTTGACATTTATTTTTTACCCTAAAGTAACCTCAGCAACTGTCTGAAATTTAACATGTGATTGTATACTATTCATCATATTTATGACACCAAGAATATTGGTACAAATTACATTTTCACCTTTACATTTTTTTTAAAAAAAATCTTTAAACAAATGCATTCAGTGTTATATGTGACACAGTAATAAAGAGACTGGCCACTCCCAACATCTGTTCTTCTTTTTAAGTAATTACAAGGTTGAGAAAGTTTCCTAATTATAGTCAATTAAACAGCAAAATTAACATACCAGTACAGGAATATTTCTAAAGAATTTACAAATAAAGTTTTTGTTTCATTTGTTCTTGGATACAACAGCATTTTCCCCCTTTTCTTCTTTTTTCTTTTCATTCTTGTTACTTTTGAACGAATGTGCCAAATAATAATATGTACTTGCATTTTATTTATATCTATCTTTCAGGAGAGTTTTACTTTCACATCAGTTCCTCTAGGAACTAGGGATGGATGAAATATTTTAGTGTGTTAAATTTACCCATTTCCTCATTTATTCTTCAGTTATTACAGACTAGGAATAATTTCTTAATAAGAACATATTCTGTTTTTAGAATAAAACATTCTAAGTTTATTTTGAAATTGATAAACTGAGCATTGAGTTGAATATTGTCCGACAACAGCATAGCTATCTTTTACACAAAACAAGCTGTTTCAACATTCAACCATGCAGGGAGATGAAACTCATGCAGGAATGGGTAATGAAGGACTAGGGTCCTCACCTAACACAGCTGTCGGCACAAGTGGATCATTGGGCACTGTAGGAAAACAAAGCTCATGAAGAAATACATTACCCTCCACGTGCGTATTTTTAACCATAAAAGCATATACTAAGCATATACTTAGAATAAAACTCCAAATGATAATGAAATCCCATTAATTTTGTTACAACAGAAAAACAGAATGAATATAGACTTCCAGAATGCATCCTGAATAAGAGAAGAATGAAAGGCAGTGTACATCTCTGTACTTCAGAGATGTAATGACAAAAGGCTAAGGGATTCTTACTGAAATGGCATAAAAAAGACATCACATACACTTGAGTTTCCAAAAGCACTCCTCCTTTACTGTTTTTTTTTTTTTGCTTCACAATAAAGCTTTGCATTCATAGAACCAGCCCCTTTTCAACCCATCCTCTCATATAATATTTGAACAATTCAGCTTTAAAGACAGTAGCATTCCTTTAAGGTATTCTACGTAGTTCAGAAAATTATATTCGTATTTACAGTTTAATATTTTTTCTATGTGAAATACCAAAGATATTTCTCCTGATGAATATAGGAAAAACACAGACATGCAGATGTAGATCTCTGAGTAAAATTCATAGAATTTTATCGTCCATTTCATAACTAGATCCACGGAGATAAAAATATGCCATTTTAGACAGGAACAGCAGAACCCAGAATTCAGATTTGTTCTAATCTGGAACCAAAAAAAAAAAAAAAAAAGGAAAAAAAAAGGCTCTCTAAGACAAAACTGAACTCTGTAGTATTCTGTCTCCTAGTTTGTCTCAGAGCAGGAAACCCTGTAAGCCTGAAGGGTTCTTTGCCCCAGAACACATGACAGTCAGCAGAACTGAATCCTCAAACACTGCAAAAAACACATACCTAGGAAGCTGGAAAACAGTGGTGCCAAACTGCTTGGCCAGCCAGCCAGGATAGCTGTGGCGGCTGAGGCTCATGAGCTCTTGGTTTCACACTACTCCATGCAGAAGGCTGCCGAAGCGCCTGGCAGCCTTGGCTGGCTAATGGCCACAGTAGTTCCCGATGGATACTTTGCCTGGGATCCACCACAGCTTAATCCAAAATGAACTGGCTTTGGAAAGCTATCCCTGCATATTTCAGTGCCAGTGAGACATCAAATTATGGAGAATTTTCAAATAGTTCTGGCCACACTGTGCACAAAAACTATTAGGAGAACTTAAACCCATCTGGTCTATGCAGGCTGATACTAAACTCCAATTTATAACTGGTACTTAAAAAATTACCACTCTGTAGTTCATAGAACCATAGAATTCTTAAGGTTGGAAGGGACCTCTAGAGACCTTTGAGTCCAATCACCCTGCTCAAACAGGGTCACCTAGAGCATGTGGTACAGGACTGCATCCAAGCGGGTTTTTAAGTTCTCCAGAGAAGGAGACTCCACAACCTCTCTTGGCAACCTGTTCTAGTGTTCTGTCACTCTCACTTTCAATAAATTTTCCTTAAGTTCCTGTGGAACTTTTGGTGTTTCAGTTTGTGGCCATTTCCTCTAGTTCTATAGGTGGCCACCACTGAAAAGAGGCCACCCCCATCCTCCTCATTCCCTCGCTTGAGATTTTTATACGCACTGATTAGATGCCCTCTCAGCCTTCTCTTCTTCAGGCTGAACAGGCCCAGATTTTGTTTGTTTTGCCCAGACAGTTTGTTAAGCTTCAATAACCTGGAGCTTAGCAATCCTCCAAACTGGATTTCTCTTATAGCAATATAGCGATGATGAAAGAACTTAGACTTAATGGAAGGAACCAGCTCATGTGAAGGACATGAGGGAGGAGACGGGAGATAGGGAAAGGACCCCATTCCCAATCCAGCACCTGCTTAGATGTGTTTAAAGCCAAGCACATGAGTCCCCACTGCTGGTGGAGGCCCTGATTCCCACCCCTTCGCAGCAGTCACGTCCCCTCAGGAACCCACACTCAATGGCCAAGATACTCAGCGCGTGTCAGCCGAATGTCCTGCTTTCGCACAAGCCGTGCTGCGGATGCTGAGGGGCCGCTGTAGCTGCATGTTTTAATGGTAACTCTAACCCATTCAGCATTCGCAAACCCAAACTGCCTTTGTGAAAAACAGACATCTGGCAAGTCTACAACAAAGAAATACAAATGCAGAGCAAATCTGAAGAAATACCAACAAGCTTGTTCTTAAACTCCAGAAAACAGCAACAAAAACCGGCATTTTCCTTCTGTTAAAATATCCTGATTGCCAAAAGTAAAAAATTAATTTGGCCTTCATATTGTTATTCATTGTAGACATTATATAAACTAGCAGTATTTAATAAGCTGATATTAAATAGCCCTGTGAGGGAAAACTACGCTTCAGAATTTACTAGAATGCTTCCTGAAATAGCACCAATGCATACCCAAATTAGACAAAAATGTTTAAATGACTTGCTATACTCTAACAAAGATAATATATGAACATTCTAATCCAACTTCTACATTTATCAGAGCTCCTATAATGCATAGAGTTTAGAATCATTTCCTGAGAAAGAAGAATAAATTGCTTTCCCTGTTCCTACATGCAAGCACACTCTGGAAGATCCATCAGTGTTGTACTTACATCTGGGGCTGAAGTTATGAGAGTCCATAAATGTGATTGAAAGGGGATCTTCTGCATGCAGGGTGCTCTGGTCAGCATAACTCCTGTCCATCGCATTCACCATGTGTGTCATCTCTTGTCGGGTGGTCCCCATAGCATCTTTGCGCTTCTTAGCAAGTTTGCTGCCCAGCCAAAAAAAAAAACCCAAAGCACCTTAATTTTTCATGAAATGTCGAAGCTTAAACTAATCATCATCTACAGTCTTGCTCACGGTCTTGAGTGAGCAAGAGGGACTGCAAACACTGGCTGATTTTCATGGGCACGCACTTTCCAGTGTGAGGGTTATAAAACTACACATCCTGCTATAAAAGAGTTCATGATCATGTGTTTCATATACACACACAAACATTGTAATGAAATTTCTAACTACTGTACTCTGGTAATATTTTTCTTCCTGTAGAGTAATTATGCTGATATAAACAAATTAGAGAATATAATTACATTTTAACGGAAATGATAAATAAGAAGCATCTGTGTGTACAGTTTTATCAACAATCTCCACTTAAATCTGTGTTTTGATTTTATAAATGGATAATTCACTCCACTTGCTTTCCTTGTTAGGAAGAAACCATTTAAACATCTAAATTACTTTGTTAGCCAAAAAATACTACAAAACAATAAAACAAACATAATTATTCAGGAGGGGAACATATTACCTTTTACATTAAAAGTTGCTCCTCCTATCTGGCATGCAAGAGATCATGTGATATCACATCCTCTTTGCTCCTGACACTAAGATTTGTTCTTACTAATTTTTTTTTAAAGCCTACCATGCAGTTTGGAACCACTTTACAGATTCTGTTCTGAATTTATCACAGTTACACGAGTACCATGCAAAGCCGTATAACGAAACCTCCAGCCAGGACCCTGAAAATGCAGTCTTAAGAAATCTCTCTCAGTTCTTTCCTTTTGATGAAGACAAGTGAAAGACATTTTCACTTAGACAGTGAAAGCAAGCATGGAAAGCTTGTTCCATAACACGGAAGCAAGCAGTAGACTTTAATTATCACTTTAAGCCTAATGCTCTTGAAACATGTGTCTCAAGTAGTGTGAAGTATTCATCAGAGAAATATTAAAGTGCACCTTAGTTCTTTAAGAATTCGTAGCATACATTACATTATTTTGTACTCTTAATCTCTTCTTCCTATTTTCTTCTGGAGGCCTGATTGCAATGTAATATCTTATTTGGACAAACTGGACATCATATAAAAGAATCTTCATTGAAAATAATGCATTCGTAAAAATATATCTTTAAAGTGCAGCCTAGTTTCATGAGGCTTTTTTTTTTCCTGAATAAAATATTATCAAATAACCTGTTAAGTGTTCGTCTTACATTTCTCTGGATAAAAGGACTGCTAGTTCTTTCTTGTATTCTCTGATAACTTCTAATAGTCTGTGCTGCATTCTAATAATTGACAAGAAAAGCACTAGGATAAATAGTCAATTCATATATCTTTTACACCCTGAGACTTCCACGGAAAACAGGGAAATGACCTGTCCTTTTGAGCAGGCAACATTTGCACATTTTCTTCCTCTGAGTTAGAGGGCTGTTTCTTCATTTAAGCACCTTGGTTCAACACAAGGGCCACAAAGCAGGCTATAGATGGACAAAGCAAGACATGTCTGAGAATAATGAATATTCTTTCATTCATCTTTCATGAATTTTTTTTTTTTAGCTTTTTACAGATTGACTACTTGGTTAATTACTACTAAATGTTACAGAAATATCAAAGTTGATTTCTAAATCTATTACTTTTCACCAAAATCTTTTGTTGCACATGAGAATTCTGTATATATTAGTTGCTTGGTGAAAAATGAGTGGCAGGTGGATACCCCCCTAAAATATTGTATTTTATAACATTTACTCCAGATGTTCATCTTTGGAATACTTAAGAAAAGTTGGTTTAAATGGTACTCTCGTTGAACAAAGGTTTTAAATGAATACAAATAGAACTTCCTAAACGGAAACTGCTTGAGCTTTATAGCTGGGTTCTAATACTATCAAAGCTTTTGCAAAACTGGCATTTCTAGTGCAGACTGTTTTTTAAGTTTCAAAGCCGTTCAGATATTCTCCATACACTGAAAGCTTCGCTTGCTTGGAAAGATCCTATTTTTCTAAAGCTACCTCAGGAATGGAACAAAAGGACTATTACATCTCATCTCTCAACTGTATTAAGCCCTTCTTTGAAGCACCACTTTGTAACAAAAACTTGCTAGCTATGCTAAATAAATCAACAGCCATTAATGCTTTCAAGTTATTAGCTTATTTGAGTAGCTAGTTTCTAATTCTTAGGCTCTGCTTCACCCTCCCAAAAGGCCTATTGTGCTCCAGCACAGCAACCCAACGCTGGGAACTGTAAGAATGGTTTTTATTGTTTAGCAGCTCCTGTGTCCCTGTAGGTTTGGCTTTTTTTCTTTTCCTCTTTTTCTTTCTTCTTCTTTTTTCCTTTTTTTCTTCCCTTATTCAGATAAGGGCACATGCGATTACCATGTGTGTGTCCGGGGTGGGGGGTGATGCTGACAGAAGTGTAAATGATTCCCATTATGTACTGGAGGATCCAACTGCCCAAACCTGTGCAGGCAGGTGGTTCAGTGGGAGCTAGAGGGGACAAGTGCTCCATCATGGTAGGAAACTGTGCAGTTAATTATCTCTAACTGAAGCAATTGTTATTTAACAAGGACATTGTAATTTGTTACAATAAACCAGAGACTGGCAGTTAGCTAGGCTTAGCAGCTTAGCTTTTTTTAGTTTTAAGTTTATTCAAAGAAGTCAACTAATCTTCTTAAGAACCTGGAAGAGCATCATTATCAGACACCACCAGTTCATCAAAGTGCTTGAGTGCATTCTTAGATCCTTCTCCAAAATCAAGGGCTTTATGCATTTGTTTAAAACTAAGCATGTGTGCAACTGCTTTGCTCAGTCAGAGCCGAAATTGCAGCCCTCACCGAAACCATTTACTTGACACATGCCAGTAATTCAGCTTTGCTACGCTGAATCAAAACTTCTTCCAACCAGTGCTACACAGTTAAGATCCATCCTTTAAAATCGGTGTGCAAAGCTCCTCGCAACCATCAGATGAAGATCTCTGTACAAAAGACCTTCCCGTAAAAAATGAAAATCCCAAAATGTTGCTACCTGGAGCAGCAGATCTGCTACTCTTGCATTGGTAGGACAGAGACCTGTTTATAAAGGTCTGACACCTGCCTATGATTTGCGTACTGGAAGTGCTGTGCAGGATCACTTCTAGTCAGCCTGTTAAGAATAATGTGTGATTTAGAAGCAGTTATCTATTAGAATAGATTTTTTTTTTTTAGTGTGACATCTCGCTGTGAACCATAATGGAAATTAAATCATGATTACAATCAACTAAAATGATAGCTATGGGAAAAACTAGCAGAAAGCAAGTCTCAATACACAGTAAAAAATACAATATCCCTTTAAAAAAAAAAGTTAGGAATAACAGGAACAATGACACAAGCAATTTTTTCAAACCTGACACTAATGTGAGGTAACTATTAATATGACTTTACTAAAATTATAAAGACTATTTTTCTTTTTTTAAAAGGGATACTGCATCTTTAAAACATGTAAAATAGTAAGTCACCCGTATTCTACTTACAGATAGTAGGAGTAAGAATAGTAGCTCCTCCTGGCAAGCAAATCACAGACAGTGGAAAAAGAGAAGCAATGGTGAATGAAAAGCGTGACTCTGTCACATTCAATAAAGCAGAGAAATGTGCGTTTAAAAAAAAATTGAAAAAAATCATGTTTCTTTGGTTAGCATTTCAATTTGGTCATGCATCAACTAGCCTTACTTTGCCATGCAATTAAAAAAAATACTCTAGCATATAAAAATGATTTAGTTTTTAGAAAGATCACTTGAGAAAATTACATGCTGAGATTTCATTTATTGCCAAAAATTTGAAAATTAAATGGATTGTGTATTTTCAACATGCAGTTCAGCATAATATAATGACTACCACCTAAATGTAATGACAAATGAACAGCTGTGTACAAATCTTGTGTGGTAAATTATACTTTTTACTTTTCAGTTACAGAAAAAAGAAATCGTAATAAATACATTTAATCAGAGAACAGCTGAATTTCATATCATTCATTTTAAAGTCTTTATCAGTACACAGGTGCATACATATATGTTTGTATATGTATTGTATGTAGCTATATGAGTACACACATTATAAAGAGTGCACATTTACAACTGATACATGTGTGTACTGGCATATATACCATACATTTCCTGAATGAAAACATATGTTTTATATTTTAAAAACGTACAATTGGAAATGCTGATGTATTCATGCTAAGCATGAAAAATATGGAAGGTAAACAAATGGACGGAAATGAAGTACACTGGGAGATAGTCCAACAACGATTAAAAAATAAAAATGGCATTGCTCATTAAAGATGCAGTATCCCTTTTCTTAGCTGGTTTGATTACTCAAGTAAAACTCTGTAAGAGCTGGTAAGAGTCTCATTCAGTAGAACTTCAAACCAATTTGTACAAAATGATCAGTCAAAGCATAAAACATCTCAAGCTCATGAATAAAACTGCTTACTACTCCATTTTTCAATAAAATGTAATGCCGCATTTAATCAGATTTAGGTATCTGGATCGGTGCATGAGACTTAATAAACCAATGAAAAATGCATAAACCATCTTCATTGACTTTTCCAGGTAATGAGTTGTGGTCAATTCAGGTACCAAAAGGGATACTACATTATGGACCAGTGGATATGTAGGCTACAGGAGATGATTACAACTGACCAGTTTCCAGTCCCACCACAACTAACTGAGGTGTGTTGCTGTATGTGTGAATGTGTCAGTGTTTTATAACTGTTCCTGGCCTTATTGTATAAATTGCTCCGATTCTCTAGATGATAGCCTGAATTAGATCCAGACACAAAGGTTTTCTACGCTTCTCATAAGTGACCTTGACTAGAGCTCATATGAAAAATAGCCCACTTTCCCTAAGGGCGGGGGGCAGAAATCACACACCTATAATATACTCCATAGACAACCAATTAAACTATCACTATGAAAAATTACCATACATTAAAGATTCATTAAAGAGGTTAATTTTCCATGTACTTCGAATGCAAAATAGTACAGGATTTTACATATGTTATGTACTTTGGAAAGATGACCAAGTAGGATTTCTAACAGGGTACTGCCTGGTTCAGAGAAGGGAAGGGAGGAAAAATGGAAATGCTTAAAGTATCATTTCACTGACATAATTACTTTCACCAAACAATTCAATAGTGAAAGGACAAGTCTAAGAGGACTCTGGATGTAAGAAGGAAAAAGGAAATTAAACAAGAATGCAACCAATGTTTAATGTTTTTCTTTGAACCTGCAAAGCTGGTCAATCCCATCTGGAGGAGACTGACTCGGTATAGTAGTAGTCACACACACTCACACACACACATACAGTCTTTTATCAAACATGAGGGGACCTCTGCAACACACAGTGAGAAGATGACACACCCCAGCCCATATCTTGCAATAATCATATAAAATAGATATTTCTTCCTGAAAGCTGAAAAACAACTTCTTGTTGTTTTTGTTCTTCAGAAGTTGTGCAAATAAATTGCCTGATTGTATGTCTTTTTGCATATGATGAGCTGGATCTTTTGCATATGTGTTAATTCTCAACCACAGAGGTAAACAACAGAGAAAAGTGAAAGCACTTTTGGGGAAAATCACATATGTAGCTAAACTAACACAGAACACTATAGGCATACCTAATGTTTCTAATGCAGACGTTTCTTCTCCAAGTTATATATCTCCAGGGATAATTGTAAAGAGGCAATAAATTAAAAAAATCTAATGGAAACCAGTAATCACAACATAAAATATGAGGCACAATTTTAACGTTTTCTTACTCTTTAAGAAAGCTACATTTCTAAGCAACATTGTAACATTTACAAATAAAGAGTTTATAAAGAATTCTGCAAAAGGAAAGGGGATGTAATGCACAAACCACTGGCAGACAAAGGCCTTGCTCTCTTGAAGATGAATCACTTTGGCCACTGGGAAAGGGACTGCGCAGAAGAGAGGGGGCACAGAAATCTCTTTGTATTAGGAGCTACAGTGCTATGAATACAGATTTACACAACTGGCTTATGAAATTTTATGGCACATTAAGAGGGTCACAAGTACTGCAAAGTCAACATTCTTTTAAAAATTGAACAAGCAATAGTGTAGCACCATTTACATATCGCAGCGCTTAGTGCCGAGTTAACTTTTTATAATTCCAGAAGATGGCGCTATTGATTATTTTCTAGGAATAAACTAAAAATTAAAATTCATTCAGATTAATACACCTTTAAACAATTTCATGCATTAAGGACTCACTAGATAATTTTATAGTGATGTAGTATGACTTATAAGGAAAAAAAAAAGAGTGTAGGTTTACAAGAGCAGAAAAGTATAAAATTGCATTATTTTGCGGGTTGGACAACATACGGATACAAATAACAAATAACTCATTAGACCTGCATATAAAAAAATCAAATTCATTAGGTGACTACAACATGAGAAGTAAAGTTTTTTCCCCCCGCAAAAAAAAGATCCATTTAATTCTATCCATGTTAACATTCTGTCCATTCATCCAACTCCAATTTAAAAGTACTTAGAAATGAGTGAATTTGAGAAAATTGATAGGTACTAGATCCCAAATATAAATATAAATATAATATCTAATCTGTATATTTATACCAAGAATCAGAGGAGAAACAAGAGAAAATACACAGAACCCATCAAAAAGATAAATGTCAGTTATGGCTCAGGAAACTTTTTTTTTTCAAATGATCTGTAAGAAACAATCCATTATTTGTAATTGTTTGACATAGAAGGGGTGAAAAAAAAGGTATCAACACAGACAATTTTCTTACCTTTTTTTGACGACCAGTACGACAACGAGGAGAAGCAGGATGAATACCAGAATTCCAGCACTTATTCCTGCTATTTTCACCACTCTATCTGTTTGTTTAGCGGGATCTGGAATCACCTCAGGTTCTTCTGTTGCTGCTGCTAAATGAAGCACAAAAGAGGTTGCTTAAACGTATAAGGGCTGAAGACTTGAAAAGTATCATTGGCAATAATTTTCAAAAGTGTGTGTACACTAATAGAGTAGCCAAAACAATAGATACATGCATCGGGTGTTTATAGAAGTACATATATGTATATGAACATCATATTAATTTCAATATGCATATCATGCACATTTGCAATACCCAGTATATACAAGTGTGCGCACATACACATATATACATATGTGTGTGTATATATATAGGGTGTGTATATATATATGTGTGTGTGCATTTGTGTACTATATAAAAATATTGATTTGTACATACATATATAATGTCAAATATGTAAATAAGTGTATATGCTATATAATTTCATATATGTAAATAAGTGCATGTGCATCTAGATTTCCAAACAGATTGTGGCATTACAAAGTGGAAGTATATTTTTACCAGAGACAATCTGATCAACTAAATCATCATCACTTCCTTTACTGTTGTTTTTCACACCTTAAACATGGAATACCTAAAATGAAATAGTGAGGGAGATAAACAACTCACCAAAAGGAAATTAAACAGTCTTCTCCAAGGCTCAGCTACCACCCTATGCTCCAATTATTCTTCTCTCTTCTACCCACTTTTGATCCACACTTGTTTATTAATCTACCTTATAGCATCTAGTCTGAGAACTGCATTCTACATTGCAAATCTTTTTTGTCAGAAGCTTGACATGGAAAATGTGATTCTTTGTATAAGGCCATGCAAAAAATCCAAGCCTGGAGTCAGCAATAGTTTTATTTCTATTTATAAACCCTGATAATAATCACTGTTCTATACAGATGTAAGACCACTCTTAGGCAGCTGAGTGGGTTGAGGCCGTAGGTTACCAGAGAGAGGAAAACAGACTGTTTCAAAGCGCACAGCCATTCAGTGTGCACCTTTTTGCTTCGCAGTCTAGTGTACCAAAGGATCAGGAATATGGGATTTTTCAGCCTAGTGAAAGCATCAAAAAGTATAAATAAGCTTCAGCCAGGGTAAAACCCCATGAGGCATTTACTTGTAGAACAGCTGACAGCTCTTCAGTTTTCCAGCTCTTTCTTACTTTCCAGCGTGTGGATTTTGTCTTTCCCCTGCTAATAGACATGGGCACATGTACTTCTTTTCCCCTCTATTTCTGTCATTTTCCCTTTCCATCCCCCAACTGGAATTTCAAGTGCTTCCCTTACTAATGTAACTCCTTTCCTCACAGGAGCTGCACGTGGAGTATTTAAAAATAGGTGGTATCATGCCTATGTCATTACACACAAAATATCCTTGTCCCTGAAACTAAAATGCTCAAGAAAAAAACAAAACAAAGAGAGCAAAAAAGTACGTAAAGCCATAGGAAATTATCACTCCCTCAAAAATTTGCTCAGCATTCCTTTCAGAAAATTAGCATAAGTTAATATCAGTGATAAATATTACCTAATACTTCCTGACTTTACCTGATTACTCAGAACGTTTCTGTTTGGGGTTCCATGTGCAGCAAGACTAATTTCTCTTAGGAGAAGGATCATGCTACTGTTTAAAATAATTCTTTGTTACTTGTTTCTGTATTCTCTATTTCAGAAGTATCTGAACCACTTACTAATAACTTATCCTCAAAGCAACTTTCTGAGTTAGGAATGTGCTGTCTTCCATTAAGGAGAAAGACAGAGCTCTGGCGGTGCTTTAATCATCATCATCATAGAACTTCATCATCATAATCATCTTTCTTCTTTACAGCTTGAACTAAAGCCATGGAGAAATACCAGCTGCTTCATCCTTTCTCTAAATACATGCTTGTATGCACATTTGCATAGAAAACTCACCTGGACTCAGTACTAAAGGACTAAGAAACAGAGAAAGGATGGGTGCATGGGTACCTGAACATGCATACAAACACATGCAAACTAGAAATAATGTCAGATAAACAACTGAAAAGACTGCTTGCTCTCTCACAGATGAAACAACAAGGATGAATTTTGAGGTGGAACTGAAAGGTGGTGGTGCTCAAGGTCCTCAACACTTAAAATGATTCAACTGGCATTGGTTGCTGGGTTGAATAAGATACATAAAAACATTCGACAAACAGCAGAATCTAAAGGCCAGTCAAAGCTGAACTATAAATGGTCTTAAATGCCAGTGAGGAAAATCACATTTAACTGCTGGATACTGAGGAATAGCGAAAACCTGGGCAGGGCAGTGAGAGCAGCATGCTGGAGCACAGTGCTGGTTGCGATACTGAATCACCATGAGTGCAACATGAGTACAAGAGGGCAGCTCTGGCCAAGAAAAGGGAAAAACTAGTCAGGTTGCTAAAGCAAAGGCCTGAATAAGAGACTTAGCAGATCAAGATTCAAGGCCAGGTCTTTGAGAGACAATAAAATATGGACAACAAGGATATTGACTGTAACCTGACATGCACTTCAGAAGCTGTAGATTCACACCACCGAATCACTGAACGGGCTTTGGGCCATGACAAGGATAGTGTTGTTTTCACGGGAATATTAGCGAGAGATGAGAATGCAGGGTAAGGAACAGGAAATTCGAAACGCTTCTTTGGAGAATGATACATTGTGCATTGATTATTATAATATAGGTGTTTCTCAGAATATAGTTTTAAAATACTTCTTGGCCACTCATAATGCTATTTCATTCTGAAAAGTTATCTTAGACAAACAGATATACGCTTCTGAGAAAATCTTTAGGAAAGGTAACTGAGTTAGTTAATGCTTTAGTTGGTCTCCTAACCTGGGCAGCAGTGTTTTACTAAATATTCTTTATGAAATAATTGAGTTCAGATCTCTGGTAACTCAAAACATAGTTTTCTGTCCAAGTCTTCAGAACAACAGCTGTGAGCCTGGAAGATACCAGTTGCTTGTTCATTTACTGTGGTTTTATTGCATTAAGGGATATGAGGCAGTAACTCATGCTGCCTGCTTTAATACTGCTAGGAGATAACACTACTATCCATTGCAAACATAACACAAAGTCTTAAAGGAGAGGAGAAAAATAATATTGAAAAGCTATTGACTAAGCAAGCATATAACCTGTGGTTCAGTTTCATCCATCCAAAATACTGAGAACTGTGCTCAGATAGCAGATCATGCTATCTTTTTCAACTATCAACTTAAGAACTCAACTTTGAAGTGGGTAAGAGAACTTAAATCAACTTTGATTTACTTTAAGCCAGGATTCTACTCTGTACATTTCCAACAACAGATAATATCCGCATTCCCTGGACTACATGTTAGATACGGATATAGTTCAAAGCAATTATAGATCTAAAATCACACTTTAATATATTATTTGTACATGCCTGTGTGTGGGTGGCCTATATGCAATACAGCGTGTTGTTTTATGGAAGCCGCTGTTACTGAATGTGACAGAACAAATTAATGAAACTTTTAGGAATCTTAAAGTATTTAATATAATTTATGTTTTATGTTGATAGCTTATTCTATTATTCATTCATTTATTTTATCACTTTGCTTCCTTACCTCTTCTTCTGGCCTAAGAGTATCTGTACCACGACCAAACAAATGAAATCTATACAGAAATCTATACAGAAAATTTAAAAATTCTGTGAACGTAACTGGTTTAACTAGGTGGTGCTTGTGCAGCAGTGTTCCCGCAACTATGGCAAATGTAGAAGTTTTGATTGAGTAAGAGCAAACACAAATTCATAGTAATGCAGCCTTGCTAGGGACACAGCACCATATTCCAGATTTGCAGGTAACAGGCATGTGGAAGTTCGCGTATATATGCACGTATATATGTGCAAAGGACAAGTAACTTGTGTGCTACTATATTTTTCACAATTTGTTGATATAAATCTTTACTATTTTCAAAGACTGCAAAAACATCTTACATAGAAAAAAGCTGAAACAAAAGTTTCTAATCTGAATTGGGGTAGAATACACTTTTTTCCTCTCAAAGGAATAGCTGATTTAGAGAGATGAGTTGGATTCAGTAACATATTCATTCTCTCTTCTCATGAACTAAAGAGCAATAACTGTGATCATATTCCACAGCCCCAGTCACAAAATTTGCAAAATCCCTCATCAAGTGATTTTGGCTCTGTAGACAGCCAATAATAATCATGACATAAGAAAGTTTTCCTCAATTTTATAGATCCTAAAGGAAAATATCTAGTCAGTTGACCTCCATAACAGTACCATGAACTCCAGCTGTGAATAGCACTAAATTAGGCTAGGATTGGTGTAACTCTCTCGAGGATAATAAAATTCTAAAGAATCAGTGGAGTCCTGTCCAGAAACCAATCAGTAAACTGAATACATCTTTTTGCATAAATTTCTAATGTACTTAATTCCTCTAAATTTTTTATAAAGTCTTTAATCAATGTGTATAAAAATATCCAGCCTGTCTTCTAACATTGAACATTTGTTTAATATTTATACTTAGTTTTTAAAATATACCCTCAAACAAAGAAGCCAGCCACAGCACATATTGTTTTCCTGTCTTCTTCTTTATGCAGCTCAGAATTTACACACAACCTTGCAAAATTGTCAGAAAATTTATGAGACTCAGCATAAAGTCTATTCACCTGTACCTTCCTAAGGAGATGGCGTTGGAATAAAGATAATGATATTCTACTCTCTCATCCAAACAAAATAATTCAAGCGGAAGATTCTGGTAGGATATTGTGGGGCTGCTTGTACGGCATCATTTAGTGAATAGCCGGTGTTTTAAAAGCCAATTTTTAGATCAGAGATTTTAAACAAGATTTTATACATAACCTTCTCAACATACTGCTTGACTCCCTAAAAGTCACAGCATTTTATGACGGGTTTCCTTTGTCTGCGTTAGAGAGACTCAGTTTTATACATGATTAAAGCTGCTATTTTATTACACAGTATTTTCTTTGAATGCTAATTTATGTTTGTGGCAGATCTTTGAATTTCCACAAACTAGCATTATTGCTGCATAGCTTGATATTCAAAATAAATCTGTTCGAGATAATCTGTTCTGCACCTTTGTTATGTGGCATTCAAAAACTTTTAATTAAAAACAGAAAAGACACCTGAATGGATTCAACAAGGTAATGTCAGGATAACATCAAATGTTCCACCCAGCGCTGGCAATATGTCAGTCTATCACCTGAGAAAAGGGCTCTCTGAGAAGGGAGTGAGATCCTGTGATAAATATATATATATATATATTTAGCTTTGTCTGCTCCGTGTTTTAATAATCTGCTCAAAAGACCATTTTGCCTCGATTGCTTTGGGGTTTGCTCATGCTTTGCCACAGTGCCAATCATTGCATATTTAAGGATGTTTTTAAAAGCCTGAAAGTTAGTTAATAAATTCAAGGTTTGAGAGATAAGATCTGTAAGCCCTTTTAGTCTAATTCCTGTTTTTTTTTTTTGTTGTTGTTGTTTGTTTGTTTAAAAAATAGTCTCTGCTGATTTGATCTGATGAAAACACTCGAACACGCTTGTGCCAGGATGGGCAGATAGGATGATGGCACTTGTGCCACTGACCAATGTCCCCAAGTCACATGGTCTTACAGACTTCCTCATGTGAGTCACAGCTTCATAGACAACTGGCCTTCCTTTGGGGAAGAAGACATGATAAGCTGGACATATGGCTGGAAGTATTTCCTGGAAAAAAAGGGCTCCCCACAATTTCTTTCGATGAGCTCCAGCTCTGGAGCTCAGGATGTGGAAAGTGAAGCAATGCTGTGAATATGCTCTTTTGCTCTTGCTTTGGGGACTTGCCATTCTCTACATAAAAGATCGTCACTACATGCAGAAATGGAGCCATGGACACTGCTTCATGGGTGCTTCAGGCTCCTTCTGAAAAGGATGCTAAAAGATGCCTCCACACACAACAAAAATTTCAACTACAGTTTCAGGCTAACTGCTGCTCAGATGTGGGCTGGTATAAGATGTCAGAGAAAGCAAGTGCAGAAAGTCCCACAGGTGCCTGCGCATACAGAACTGGCACCGTGTAAACAGCTGGCCACCTGCTTACACACCCTGCCTCCAGATAACAGCAGGGAAAAGGCTTGAGCTCATGCTACTCAACTCTTGTTATAAGATCAACACTAAGCTTATAAATATTCATATGCATTTTTAATTTAATTAAGCAAACTAGCACAGCATATCATGCCATATAATAATGAGAATGCTACCTGGAAAGTCCAATATATTGTATGCATGTTTTATATATACGGTTGGTTCCTGATTGGCATTGTCAAGCCCTGACAAATGTAGAAGCATATTCTTTCTCTATGTCACTTATATTCAAAAAAATCAGTCCCGTCTTTCTTTCTCTCTGGACGTTCAGATGAGCCCACTGCTTGGCATAAGAAGCTACAAAGAAAACAGGGGCAAGGGAGTCTGGTGGCTTTTGCTCCTTCAGAATAGTGCTAAAGTTGAAGAGGACTTATTCTTACAACATTTCTAGAAGGTTTTACAAGGAGAAACCATTTAAATTCACAGTGATTACACTGAAAACAATAATGTCCATGAATTTATAACCAATTATGAAAGAGCTGACCTTAAAAGACTGAGACGTAGCAGGTTAAAAAGTGCTGAATTGGTTTGTCTCACAAACTGTGAAACCCTGGACACGTGCAAATGAACAGAGTTAATGCAGGAACAATGCTGAGGAGACAATGTTCCAGCCACGATCTCTGCCCTGCTGCTCCTCTGGTCATATTAAATGAACAGATTAGTGCCTGCAGTGCATTTCTCCTACGTCTGCCACTAAGACAGCCTACTTGTGCATGTACTTTGTAGGTACTTTGGTATCTTTCACAATACGGCAAGGACAGTATTCAGGGAATGAAGATTCACAATACGGCAAGGACAGTATTCAGGTATAGGGAATGAAGACGTTCAGTGCATCTTGAAATATGCAGGTTTACAGCTTTCAGTTTGCAATTTATTATCCTAACAAGACAAGAGACTGCAGTCGATGTAGACATATCTAAACTGGCTTTGAGTGAGCTGCCTCATTGATGTAACAGTGTACTGGGTCCCGCAGGACTGGCTCAGAAACTTGCTAGGGAAGCATGTTTTTAAGCTGGCCGGAGCTCCACCTGGCCTCCACAGCTGTATTATTAACTAAAGTAGATTCTGCAGGGACAGTGGGGTGTACCTTGAAAGTGCAGTTTGCCCAGTAGTGTCACAACACATGGTTCACCAAGATTCAGAACAGGTCAAATGGTAAAAGAAGGAACAATAATTGATAACTTCAGACCTTGCTTATGGAGTACTAAAAGCTTGGCTTAAACACAAGAACAAGAGAACAGAAAGTTCTGGGAGAAAATTAACAACAGATTTTACACAGGGAGATGAGTCAAAAGTTACACCATCAACTTCTAGCTTGGTTGTTTCAACCAGGACCGGACATAAGACAAAAACATGGGCTAAGGCTTCTAAAATGCCACTTCTCAAAGCAGACAGGAGCAGCAAACTCCAAGGGCAGATGAAAACCACCTTTCAGCATCTCATCAGTTTTTCAAATAAGACTCCCTTGAGCTATTAAAGTTCTCTCAGTAGCCTATAGACCGAAGACAAATGTTTCCATGAGGTCTATACTAAAGAATTCAATTCAAAATGCTTTTTTTTTGAAAAAAAATGCTTTTTCAAAATGCTTTTGAAATTTTGAAAATGCTTCAAAATGCTTTTTTTTTTTTTTTTTTAAGGTAAAGCTTGTCAGCTTGAAATGGAGACCTAAAAGAAGTGACAGAAATATGTAACAAGAATGCTACAAAGTATTAGGCTTACATGGTAGAGTCTAAACCACAAATTTTCTCTGATTTCCTGGAAAATGATACTGGTTGAGAATGGTTCCCCTAATATTCCACTACAGGTGGTCACAACACTGATTTATTGGAAGGATACGTGATGGATCACTGTGATTACTGCCCTTGTACAACGGAGTCTGCTGCTGGAATTGTTATGACATTTTTAATTGAAAACATATAAAGGCAACTGGTCTTTGGTAATAGGGCCATATATTAACTTCTGAGAAAAACAGTTTTAGTAGTGGAGTATATTAAAAATGAATCAACTTTTACGTTTTAACCTGAAATAATGGCCTACTTTTATGAACATTTCTAAATCAGCTTTCAAATGACTAATTATAAAATTTCATTTATGCAAAACACTACAAGAAATCATATGGTTTCGACAATGCCACACAGCTTGTTAGCTCAGAATTAACCTTTGAAAGAAATTCATAATAATACAAAATTGCACATCTTTATGTGCCTTTCCTGATGGAAAACTATGGAAGGTAACTGTAACACACAAGACATTTAATAAAATACATTGTAATGATAATTATTATATACACATACACAATATGTTTTGCAGGAAAAAGTATAACTGTTGAATGCCTAATGCTCTATTTTGCCTTTTTTTTTTTTGGAAAACCTTCACTCAATTCTAGAAACTATAAAAACTATAAATGATAATTTATTGGCAGTATATGAATTGTAGTTTTACTACAGGCCTATACAATTTCACTGATGAAAGCAAGGACATTTCACCTCTCCTTCTCCACAAAATTGCAGTTTTAACTCAACCTACGCTAACACTAGTCATAATACAGAATTCCTAAATATTTGAGGATCCTTTCTTTCACAAGAATTTAACTCTTCTGTCTATAAGAAAAAAATTGCAGCTTCTTCAGCTAATACAACATTTTCCCAACATTATTCAGCATTCTTAGGAATCCACTGCGAAATGTGGGAAACACCATAAGATGCAGACTACAACATCAGTGTCAGAGCTTTCCTTTTCTTTAAAATCTTCTATTTGAAGAGCACCAACACTCCAAAGTTATATCAGCCAAACCTGAAACCAGGTTCTCCTGAATTTCTTAGCTCTAACAGGTGTGTAGATACCTTAATATCTGGAAGTTGGAGGAAAAGGCAAAGAGCTGCTTCTAAATCTGGCTGGACTAGCTGAAGATACTTCCAAGCTGCCCACTACAGCACAGAAGGCTACAAGTTCTGTCTCAGCCACAACCTTAACCACCCAATTGCTCTCACATCTCCTTATCCAAATAAAGCTGAAAGATCTTATGCCAGTTCTTTAACCTAGGCCAGCAGATTTTGCACTGAAACATCAAAGACACACTACTTTTACACTCTAGTCTATTCTGCTCTGAAGGCAATAACCTTCAGGCTGCTTGGAAGCTCTCACACCTCTAGCTACTCCAACCAAAATACACATATGCCTTAAACCCTTCTTAGGAAATGGCAAGCATGTTTATAGGCTTCTTTACTGCATCTAATGTCTAGATTTGGAGCCATAAGCACCATGGAAACACTCAGATAATGAAATGATGACTGTATGAAAAAATACATTGATGTTCACTGCTCTAGGTTGATTACCATTGACCAGGCAGTTTAGATAAAGACCTATAGTGACTTTAAAAGCCTTTTGTTCCATGTCAGTGCCTCTTTTTCCACAATCATATCTCCCTTTGTTAGTAATGTTTCAAGGCAAACTTCAACCAAAAGAAAGAGGAGGCAGTCAGGAGGACTGCAGTAAAGAACACACTCTTGTAAGATGACTGTTAATGCGTACTGCCAGTTTCTGAACATCTGACTTGTTGCCTTCAGATCTTAAACTCTAATCAATTTCCACCACAAGAAATAAGCATTTTGTTATTTCCACTAATCAAGAAGATACTCACAAAATACAGTCATAAGGGTACTAAATGTAATAAAAACCCCTAGATGATTAAGGTCAGATGAACTTCTCGTATCTGGTATTATACTGTTTCATAAAAAGTAAAGATGAATCAGTTTTTAATTGCATAAACCTCACTATGACAAAAGGCAGCCAGGCTGTATGAAAAGTAATACCCTGTTGTGCAGCATGCAGAACTAAGAGATATCAGTTTGTAAGTGGATTTGTTTTCCCCCTGGCTGTATGTGTTGTAGGTAGTGGAGCATTTAGTTGTTTTTATTCAGAGGATGATATTAGCTGCTCTGTATTGGAAATCCTTGGGCTGTTGCTTTCCCAGCTATCTATCAGTTTTCTTAGAGACAGACAGAATTTTCAAACTTGCATATGGGAAGTCACCCCAACACATTTAGCCACAGTAACCAAAACAAGAGGCCATCTTCAGGAGACTTGAGCAAGTGGGAAAAATTAGACCTACTATTATATTTGTTAATCACATTTCAAAAGAAACATGCACCTGAGGAAACATTAGCTAATCAGTGCAATGATAACATCTACAAGTAAGACATCCTCTTGCCTGATGACAGCGTAGTAACAACATTAATAAGCATTATAAGAAAACGTAGTGCAATCCTCTTTGATCATGTCTGATACTCACTGAATATCAGCAAAGTAGAATGAAATACAAAACTGTTTGCATACCCCAAACTTTCAAAGAAGGGAAAATGAAAAATAATACATTTATTAGCCTCACATTAGCCAACTTCCACTATATTAAACTTTAAGTCAAGAAGAAGAAATAATACATCTAACTAACAGTTTTTCAGCAGAGAAATGCTGAGAAGAAAAGGCAAGAAATAAAAACATGAACTTTCATGTAAGATTACATATAACACTAACTTGTTTTCACCATAGAATAACTATAAATCTTAGAAGGTCTACAGTGCTAAAGCTTAACCATCTCTGTTAATTCACCAACCATTTGGGAATGAATCCACCTATTGTCCTTAACCCACTGAGAGAAGGGCCTACTCAACGTAAGCAATCACATATTTTGGTATACCTTGTAAAAGTATTATACAGTGTAACGGTAAAAATAAATTATTACAAATCCTTTCACTCAGATTCATGTCTGAGGCTTTCTTTTAAGGCCCTCAATTTAAAAAATCATTATCTAAATCTCAGTCAGAGCCAGCCCTTAAGTACTTCTTGCAGCTTGACTGCAGCTTTAAGCATCCGGCTAACAATCAATTCATTTTCTGGTCTGCAAGAAGAAGTTCTGTGGTCATGGATGGACTATGAGGTCTGTCCTGGTTCTTGATGCAAAAAGTCAGAGAAGGGACGGCAGCTGCATTTATCCTTCCTCACCAACACATCTTGACGTCCTGAAGTTGCATTTACTGGGAAATAAGATAAAAATCTTCCTTCTAGGCTTCAATTTATATGTCTACTCCATGGTAAAATATATATCTATATCTGCACATTATATATATATATATATATGTATACACACACATTTCCTATAGCACTTATTTTCTTGTGGACTTCTCTCCAGTGGCCTCCTGGTTTGGGAGATAACCTACCATAACAAAGCAAGCATGGAGATAAGATAGCAGCGATTTAGGGCTTAGCAGTGGAAAGACAGCTTGCCATCAAAGAAGTTGCCCTGTGTCTGACAGGGGAAAGAAAACACAGAATAGAAAAACAGAAACTTGATAAATTTAAGGGCAAGTGAGAACAATAAAGGAAGAAATGCCTGGAAAACAGATAGCAGAGAAGTGAAATCAAACATGGAGCTCTACGAGGAAAGGAGAAGGGCTTCTTTTTCCCTTCCTTCTTTCAAAAGGCATCATCACTGGCCTGTTAAAAACATTGCTTTGTTTCTTTTAGAGAGGTCATCCTCTGGGCCGGTGAGCAACGAGAGCTCAAGATGCTCTGCACATGCTCCCCATCTAACCCTGCGCCAGCACATAACTCGGCATAAATTGTCTGCCTTTTGTGAGATAGGCAGAGCAAGAACATAAATAGCGTTACAAATCATGGCTGAAGTGTGCCGTCAGGTCTGTGCGTAGTGATTTACAGATTGACCTCCTTGTAATATGTATTACTCTGGTCACAGCTACTAGTTTTTCAACTTTACATGTAACAATCACCCTTCTCTTTCTCTCTTACCTTGCAGTTAAAAAAACATCAAAACAAAAAAAAAGGAACTAAAGTGAGCAGAACAGCTTTACCTTCTAATCAGCAGAAAAACATCGCTGCAGACCTCATCATTTAACCTTCCTTCCTCCATCAAACTCCTGCACCCACACCCCCCGATTTTACTCTGTTTAATTCCTGATACTTTTTACAAGCCCTTCAAGGCTGTATACTTACTTTCCTTCTCAACATTAAGAAGTTATTTCTCAAAGTAATCTTCACTGATCAAGTGTACACATTAAAGCAAGATTAAGCCTATATGCAGGTAAAGTGAGGACCAAATTTCAGAGTCCATTTAGTTAATTAAAAATTGTTATTATTTGCAATGTGAACACAGAGGAGTTTACACTCACACACTAGTGAACTAGTTTCTAAAACCAAAATTTTCCACCTTGCTTTGCTTTTACTTTTTTTTTCTCTCCCTTGAGATGAGGGAAATGGAACATCTATCTATACATCTGGGATGGATCTTCAGTCAAAATCAGTGGGGCTGATCAATCATATCAAATTTCTTCATTTTCTACTTAATCAAATATAGAGATTAGACATGACAAATTGCAAAATTATTCAGCAATTTGTTAGATGTAATGGCTCTATACTCCCGGAAAAACCCTACTCAGAAAGAATCTTATCTGCATTATCTGCATTCATTTACAGTAAAATGGATTTATTCACACTAAAAAACTACTTGATTACGCATTCACAGATATTGTGTAAATTTATTAAATCAGTATTCACCACCCGATATTTTTATATAACAGCAACTGTATATCCATTTATCGAGAGCTCGTAAAGCCTTTTTCAAGAAAGAGTGAAATATTGGAAATTACATTTGACAACACTGCAATACACTAACCAACTTTCATTCCCACCCAGATCATTGACTTAATAATATTTAATAAGTGAACCTAATTCAAAATAATGTTCATTGCCTTGAATCCTTTTACACTGATCTTAATTTTTGGCAGGGTAAAAATGCCATTAATATTCAGGAAGGTCTGCTTACATTTGGTGATTGAAAAACCCAGCAGCCAAACTCAAACTCTGTCTTTGCAAAAAGTCTGATTTTCTTCATCTTGTAGCCCTAAAAGATGAAGCTTTTTAAAAGAGCATGTGCTTCCACCTCGTTCCCGGCAAGTTAAGTCTCAGTAACTAAAGCAATTTTAAGCGCTTTTTGACGCCAGCAGACAGTTCAGAAGACACCCATCCCATTAGCAGAGCAGCAGTGCCCTGAGTCACTGCGGGCTGCAGGAGTCCCCTCTCCCAGCCAGGCAAATCACCAGTGCTGCAGAAGAGGCAGGAGGCTTCCACAGGAGCCCTTCGAAAGGGAAAAAGAGCTGATTCTCTCACTCTCTCAATAGAAACTAATGAAGTTTGATGAATTATGTAAAAAGCACATATTAATAAAGATGAGAAAGGGGAGTGACTTGTAGAGCCAGACACTGGCTCCAAACTCCAGTAAGTATCAATATAATTCATTAAAAAAAAAAAATGTAACCAGTTCCCTGACAAAAGTTGGGCATTTTATATCATATTATATAATTGCATAAAGACTCCCTTGCTAAAATCAAACACTTTCTTCCCATAGATTTGCCTTCATGCCTGCTTCTCTGCAGCTGGGCAGCAATGCGAGAGATTCCCGCTCTGCATTTCGCAAAGCCCCTTCCCACAGCTTTGGCCTATCTACTGACAAAGATTTCAGCCACGATTGTGTTACTGTCTTTAGTGCTAGATGAGTGAAGACTGCAGCTCAGATTGGAGCGAGTCGGAGTCAGGTTCAGACGTGGGCTACCCCTATGCTTTCCAATCGGGGTCTCTGTACAAGAGGGTCAGCTCCAGCCATGATGAAATGAACACTGCATTGTTTGAAAGCACTGTTTGAAAATCACTTTCCTCTTGACTAACAACTTACTAAGTTCAAGTGAGATGTGGGTGAAGCAGTAAAAGAGGGGAGACAGGCATCCTTCCAAGAAGCCTGAACGCAAGAAATCCGGGAAAATGTAAGAGCAAATCTGCTTTGGAAATTGTAATTTTTCTCCTTTTCCTTCACTGGCTCTGCTCTTAAACTAGAGTAGTTTCAGGTGGAAAAATTTCACCATAGAAAAACAAGCAGCTACATGCCCTGCATCCATTGATAATTTTTCTAAACCTAGAATCAATGGCAGATTTTATGAACATGGAATTTCTGAACAGCACACTTGAATCATCTCTGTGGGCAGACAGAGTTGAAAGAATTTCACCCAAACTTTCTCCAAGGTCGTCCTTGGAAAGAAAGTAAGCTGAAAACTGTGACCAGAAAATGTAAACACTCTTAGAGAATTACAGAGATGGAAAAAAATTACTAAAAATAAAACTGCTTGAAATCTTAAAAATAAATAAATCAATGCAGTCCAATAGTGTACCATTGGGCATTTACATTCAGATTAGTCACCTAAAAATAAAAAATATTATTTCATCTTCAAATAAGAAAGATAAAGCTATTTATGCTGTTCTATTTAGCTAATTACTACACAGTAATTCACGTGTTATCTCTCCTTCTAGATGATCCTGCAAAAGTATTTTCAAATATTAATTTGAGACAGAGTATTCTTATTTAAAGCACTCCTGTTTAGCATAAGACCGAAGTTAAATAGGAGAAAAAAAATTGAAAGGAAATAACTCAAGCTTATAAAGTTTGAAACTGGCCTGAGGGTAACAAGGATCTTACACTTGGACTACAAATGTTTGCAGATAAATGCAATGTTTGGTGTAAATTACACTTTCCTCATTGTTTCCTTTCCACTCTGCTGTTTTTATACCAAAGTAAGATAAGGTCATACCAGGTTTAACAACCTAAAGTAAAGCAACCTGCACCTATTGGCACTTCTTCACACATTTCTTTTTGCTATGCCCATCTTTATTTTTTTTCCTGGTTTTTACACAGTAATTTGGGCATTTTAAGACTAAATGATTTGAATGACAGACTTGAAAGGCAAAGCACTCCAGTTTTCCACTACTTTTTTTTCTATAGCAACCAAGTATGAATGAAAAGGGAATAAATGGCACAGTAGTCCTTTTATAGTCCCTTCTTCTTCCAAGAGCACTCTTTTTATTCCCTCACTTTCAATTCAAGCCATTCACAAAGGATTAGCATAACACATCTTTTTATGCTTGTAAGGGTTACAGCTGTAATCGCTTCACCTCATCACTTTACTTCGAAATCCTGTCTCCAGAGGAGTAATTCGATTACTCACAACAATCCAACTTTTGCCTAACCAAATAGAAATTCATTATAATGCTGTACTGGCGCATCAGTTTACCTTCAGGGGCTGGGAAAATAAAACCCAGCTACATAAATAGCTGGTGTGAAAGGAGGAAAGCAATTGTTACCTAACAAAAGGCTAATGACAAAAGAAAGACTAGCAGAAATTCTTGCTCCCTCTGACTTAGTAGCCTCAAAACTAGTCATGACTGGTACCATTCTAAAGATCTTATTTTTCATATGGAAATGGAAGGCCTATAAAGCAAGGAGAGCATCAGAGCATCTTCAGCCAGTACGAGGCAAGTTCATGTAACAGGCTGAGACAGGGCTTTTGCACAGGCTGAGAAACCAGACAGGAGAACCTTCTGTCAGGGGAAAACACACACACACACATGCTACTGTTTGCAAAGGCTTCTCCCAGTTTCCTTCCAGAACTCTGAAACATACATGATGCAATCTGACTGCCTACTGCTTAGGAGTAAAACTAGTGTCATTCCTAGCAAATAACAGTAGGTAAGGATAAAAAAAAAAATGAGGACAACTGGCATCTCCAAATGACTTCCAGTTGTCCATATGCCCAGAAGCATAAATCTAAGAAAAGCTCTTGCTGATTGCAGCACAGAAGGATAGCACTTGGGGCAGTAGCACAGATGCCAGGATCATGCCTTTTATTTAGAAGTAGAGCATTTTATTTATTTATTTATTTATTTATTATTTTTTCCCGTAAAGTGATTTAAGATGCTCAGATATAATGGGATGAGTTGTCAAAGGCAGCATTTGTTATGCCAGAAGTTTAGGAGTATTATGATCATGCTGACGAATCTTTAGCTGTTAGACTGGCTTAGATTTGTTTGCAGCTTTCTAAGCTCATAACTATCTTCTTGATTTTTATTTTTAGAGATCTCTGAGGATTTCAGAACAACATATGGGGGGCATTAAGAGCATTAAGGATTTACAAATTTGTATCATTATGTTAAAAACACACAAATAAATATATAAATATATATTTATAAAATGTATTTGGGGTTAAATGCAATTCATATACTACTTGTTGTAAAGTTAAATGTTGATGTATTCATATTCACTTTAAAGAGAAAAACAGAAAACATCCTCTTTATAGTAACCAACTAAGCATTGCAGACTTACTCATAAGAAAAGTAGATCACTGTATATACTTTAGTCTATTTTTAATTTTTTTTTTTAATTTAAATATGCTACATTCCTGTGGGTACTTAATCTTTGTTGTGATGTGTGTTTACTTTATGGTGAATGACTTCTTAACAATAATAATTCTGATACTGAGCCCTTTCTGTCTCAAAAATCCCCAAGTATCCATAAGACAGCATCATTTGCTAATACTACCCACGAGAATTTACTAGTAATCACATTATTATAAAGTGGAGAAACTGAGTACACGGCAGGGGAGGGAGGGGAGAAAGTCATATCTTAAAAAATCTTAATCATATCTTAATCTAATCTTAGAGCATTAAAAAAACAGTTGGTCTTATTGTTATTTTGTAAGTTAGTGTCGAATACGCAACTGCGTTAATAATATGCTCACGGCTTCATATGCTACACGGACAAAGCTCCTTAGTTTAAAAAACACTTTAGAGAAATCCCCATGACTGCCCCACACACGCGTACACTCACTCTGATTCTCACGAGATGTTCAGTTAGGACTGAAGGACTCTACAGCCAGCCAGCAAAATGAACTAAGATTATTCCAGGTTTCAGACTTGAAAGTATACTTCAAGAAGTGGAGTAAATCACTCAGATACAATAACACACATGCTCCTTCGTGTCCTAAAAATTATTGATTTTCATTGCTTGTTTGCTGAAAATCAAGCATTGTAGCTAATTTTTATATGAATATTTTGTTAAAGAAACAAGCTGTTTGTTCACAGAAGAGAACCTCTGATATACTGTGCAGAGAACACAGGCATACAGTAATGCAAACAGTATAATCATGGAAACAAGAACATTTCTTTTCTTTCTTTCTTTCTTTTTTCTTTTATTTTTAAATAAATAATTCCCACCAGAAACACACCATGTTTAAAGTAGGTAGTAATAACAACAACAATATATTCACAAGGAACACAATGCTTTTGGAAAAAACAGCACAGGCTTGAAAGTACACATTCATATTTCATATTTCTCATGCAAGAATAGAAATACATCTTCAAAGATTTTAACCAAGTTAAAAATAGGTTGAAGAAATGTGAACATCTAAAACTCAAGTCTAGCCAGCTCATGCTTACCAGATCATGTAAGTATTGTTTTTAGTGTTTATTATGATGATATCTTTTCTCACTTTGCTGTAGAACAGTTAGGCATCCAGTCTGGAGATAGAGACCACACTATCTAGAGTTCGCAAAATAAATCCTACACTTCTCAAAATTAATACTACACAAATATTGACTTGATAAAAAGAAACACTTTAAGTTGGCTAACAATCTTCAATGTGTATTTAGTTTCTATTTTAGTATTTTGCATTTAAGTTGCAGTCTCAAAAATGAGAGTTGCAGTCTCTCGTATATAAAACCATACTTCCAAGTTAACAAATCTGCACTACCTTTTTTATTTTTACTCCATACAGAATTCATTCTAACTATCTTAACCTTATTCAAATAGGAAACAAACACATCTTAAGAAGGGAGGAAAAGAGGAAAAAGTCTGACAGTCTTGCATTATTGTGCTTCCCTCTTAGCCTAACAAATGAGGAACGACAAGTGTACGCTACCTTCTTAACCATACATCCATTTCATAGAAAATTACACACTGTATGACTATTATGTGCTCCGTAGCAGAATGAAATCAGTACCAGTGCTGATACATCTAAAGGTAGTTTCCAAGAAACACTTGGATTAGAGTTGGGACACAGAACTTGCTCTAGCTTATTCACACCAAAATAGTGTTGAGTAAACTGCTAAGGCAATACATTTAAATACCTACTGCTTTTACAGTGCCTGCTTTTCTGGAAAATCACACTTCAAAATTACCTTCTGAATGCCTCAAAATTGCTAACCTTATATTTTTAACAAAGTAAGATCTATTAACTGTCAAAGTTCGATGATGAAGTCAATGATCAGAATCAATGCTAACAGCTGAAGAACGCTCCTGTCGGAGCTTTCAATACCCCATCTCTCAGATTAAGTATGGTAGATATACTTAAGACAATTTGTTGCAAATCTCATTTTTATTATTATGTAGGGGTTAGAGATGGAAATGGCAAAAAATAGCTTGATAAAATACAGCTAAAGACAGGGCTCAAAGCCCCCATCCTTGACTGAAGGGAGCATGCCACATAGTCCAAATGTTTTGCCTTGAAGAGAGAGAGAGATGGAGGAAGCAGCTCAAATGTGGAAGCAGTAATATTTTAAGAAGTTTTATCACTTGATACAAAGTAGCTTGTGCTTGGTCTTGCAACTCTGAAAAACTAGTGAAGTGTCTTCTTTGACATACAGGTACTTCCTAACTGTGCAAATCTGAGGATGTGTATTAGAGCTGGCAACGCTTTGTCATTCTAGCAGTGTGAACTCAGTAGTGACCTCAGCTAGCTCCTAAGATCAGATTCCACCACAGGATCCACAGATTTATTCTGAGGGCCCTGCTACGTGCAACACGGTGAATCTCTGCCCAACCACTTCCCACCTCTGTGGGCTGGCAGGTGATATATGAGGCAGTACGTGCTCACCCTATGCAGAGGGTAGCATTTGGAGCCAGGCTGCTGCTCCTCGTCTCCTCCAAGTAATGGGAAGACAGAAGTCTAGCTCACCAGTCCTAGAGCAGCCCAGTTTCCTGAAACCATATTTAAAACACAGTGCAACTACCTTGGCTCTTTTCTAATCACAGACACAAGAAGATACGGGAGTCCGGTCCCCAAGCAAGAGAAATGCTGCCCTGCAACTGAAGTTCTGCAAGTCAAACGGCTGTGCTGCAAATGCTGCAGCACTGTGCATCTGTGATCTATCAAGATGATAAGATTATGTTCTATCCTCCTCCGCCAAAACAAATTGTTTTACCTAAGTAATTGTATTTTTCTAAAATTGCTCTTTAAATGGGTTACTTAAAAATAAAGCATAAAAGATTCGCAATTCCCAAAATGTTATGGGTAATACTTCATTTTTCAACCGGTTCTATTCCATGGTTATAAAATTACAATCTGAATTTCATCACTATTCAGATGAGCATGCAAGAAGCTATAATTTCTGTTGCTCGATTCCCTGTGTAAACAAATTGATATTGCTTTCCAAGACTGATAAAACTGCTCAGTACGGCTTGAATTCTACCAATATTAATAAAGCTGTTCGATTTGCCTAAACAACGTTACATTCCACAGTTTATGCACTGCAAGCAATAACCTTTTACACAAAGGCATCCAATTCACCAGCTTTCATATGTAGACAATCATACAATGAGATTCGGTTTGCTACCCCTTAGTTCCTAAATTGCCAGCCACTTACACAGAATGTGATTTTCTAAATTCTGTTCAAAATCAAAATGAGAAATTGCTAGATTTACCAATAGGCAGTATCTGTTGCAAGCAGCCACCATTCATTCCCACCTACATTTGTGGCATGGTCCAGGCTAGTCCATAACAGTAAAGACACACACAGATTTTCTACTGTAATTTGACAATGAAACAGGCAATTTAAAAAATCTGGATGGTGATAGGGTACACAAAAATTAAGATACACATTAAAAACATTTGTATTTGTGCAACTGTCTTCCTTATACTTAGGCAATTTTAGTGCCTAAAAGTATATTTCCCTGCTCTTTCCACCTTATATGGAAAAAGAGGAGTCCTTTCACTGGTGTTACAAACATGAACATGTGAGCAAAAAACCCTTCAGCAATCTGTTTTTTCTCATTATTGCCTAGTGGTCCCAACAATAAAATGTACCATCAAAAAAGTATTTTAAAAAGCATACCTTTACAGCATATGATTTAGAAATGACTTACAGCTCTCATAACTGGCATTTTGAAATGGCACAATCAGAAAATAACATAGAACTAGGGATAGATAGAGGGAAATCATGAAGTCTCTTTTACATAAAGATATAGGGATTTCTGTTGATTGTCTCAAAGAGTCACCCATTTTCATGTCATTGCAAAGTGTGCCAACATCATCTGTTTTGCCACCACATTCACACCATCCAGTGCTGTTCTGGTTTGAGTTCACAGTATCATGTTGAATGCTATGATGACATAAATACCTATTCTCTGTCAGAGTATGAAAATCTTCAGCCATAATCTCGCAAACTGTGAAATTGATGACACATAACTGAGGATTTGCCTTAAACTTGCCCATTAAACACCTCGTTAAACACCTCCGAGTCTTTCTCAGCGTTTTAACTGGCCATAGAAACAGGCTTTAAGCAATTTGCTGTTCAGCGTCAGAGCTCGGTCTGGTGTGACTGGACCTACTGTAGTTTTGCCTCAGTGCTGACAATTTGACAGCAATTTGAGAGTGCAGCGTTCAAGGAAACATCCTGCAGATTTTTAGCAGCAAGCGCACAAAGGCCGTACCTTGGAAATGGTTTGGATGCTTGATGCAGGGACCATAACTGGTCCAAGTTTTGCAGCCATGCAGAGTGGCAGCAATTACTGCACAACACTTTCACTTTTGCTTGAGGCCAGATGCCTCTCATTTAAGACATGCTGTTTTAAAGTCCTAAATGCTGTATTGGCTTTGGCCATCCCTTGCACGACCTTGCTGACGATTGTTGCAAAAAACTATGCTGCTGAAGTAGCAGAGCTGTTTTCAAAAATTTTGGTGATATATTGTCAGTGCACGCTACTGCCTCAGGGAATTTTCCACCACAAGAAGGTTAGAGCAGGACCTCTCTATGCTAATGGCCTGGCCAAATTACTTGGCAGAGGGCAGAAACAGTCAATAATGTGTTGTCTGCTTACATATGTGTGAATAACCAATAGTCAGTCATTGGCAAAGAGCAAGTAACACAAGTCAGCAGATATGTGACCTTTGATTTAATGTTCAGGTTAAACATTCTGCAACCTATATTGTATTGAATGTGGATACCTTTCCTGTTGACTAAACAAATCAAATGCTAATCAAAAGCAGCAAGGGATACAATCTGTTTTGTGGCCTCTTTGATAGTAAAGGGTTCTGGAAGCCAATCCTGATCAAGCATCCTTATCATCGGGTCACTGTGAAATGCAGAGAATATTCATAATCCTTTCTAGATTCCTGATTTTACACAAAAACTCTACACACTTCCAAAATTGACAGGATCAAAAACCACAAACATGGTTGTAACTCCACTCCCTAAATTTCTGAATTTACCTGGCTACAAAACATCACTTCAATAATACCTTGACCAAATGAATATGCAAATGGACCCTCCAGAAAGGAGGGTCTTTTTGAAAATGTTTTGGTTATCATAGAATCATAGAATCCTTAAGGTTGGAAGGGACTTCTAGAGGTCATCTAGTCCAACCCCCTGCACACGCAGGGTCACCTAGAGCATGTGGCACAGGACTGCGTCCAAGTGGGTTTTGAAGATCTCCAGAAAGAGATAATACAGCTTCCCATCAGAGAAGAAAGCAAAGTTTGCTCTTGTGAACTGGAGAGCAATCATCTTCTTGCACAGCAGATAAAGCATCAGTCTCTGAGTAATTTGGCAGGGCTGCCGTTCAAGCATCCTGACTTGCACTGCAACACATTTGACAGTGGTTAAGAAGTGCTACTACACTTGGCAATGCTGCTCTTCGCTTCTAGACAGTTAACTGCAGAACTTTGCTGAGCGCTTTGTCAGAGACAAGCAAGCAGTTTAACAAACCCTTGTAACGCTCGTGACAATGATGTGGAATTTCTTTTAATTTTGTTAAAAGTGTTTGATTAGTTACAGAGAAGCACAGTGATACTGATGTCAGGGCCTTAAACTGTTTGTAAAATTGATAAGCACACTTCTGATTTAGGAGTTGCTAAACTGCTGCTCCTGTTCTTTGACCATTATTTTTTTTTCTGACATAAAGCCCTGCCTGTACTTCCTATCCAGATGCTTAGTAAGTTTGGCTGCTTGAAAATATTTTGTCTTGTATTCAGAATATCTCCATGATAGGTAGCTGTTAATATGACGTGATGGTCTGAGATTTTGTATACTGATAAAACATTTGATAGCTTTTTTTTTTTTTTTTTTGAATTAAAGCAGCTTTGATCTGGAGCTTAAATTTCTTCCAGGAGCTTTAAACCATCTTATCTCTGAGCAGACCTTTTGTGTGTACCTGAAGTTGGCAAAGACATTACTACCCCTTGCCTTCATCACTTTTTTGCAGGCATATTCTGTCACTTCTGCTCTGCTTTCATAACTGTGTGCGTGCAATTTTCCTAATCTAGGAATTTTTTTAAATCAGTTTGACTGACTATGTTAAGATTGTTTATTTTGGACAAGCTAAGTGAGATCAGAAATTTCCAATAGGGTTAGCAATAAATAGCTAGCAGCCACTTTTTCATCATCTGTGTAACTACCAGTCATATACACGTTTAGAGATTTAGATTTTTTTTCTTACCATAGTTGGCTTATCAGCATGATCTACAGACATAATTCTCCATCTGCCTCATATAAGACTTTGATAATTATTTTTACTTCACCAATGCTGAGTTGTCTTGCTTTGGCATAGTAAAGAAGCTGCTAGGATTTCAACACTGAATGCATCCATGATGTCTCCTGTACAACAGCACGTCAGAGCTCCAGGATAGCTCAACGAGCTGGTGCTCACAGCATAACATTGCTACTAGAATGCCATTCAAATTTTCATTATCACTTCCAAAATAACCTTGGACTTGCCTGAAAACAATACAATAAACAAGAACAATAAAGTTGCATATGAAACCCTACCAATATAGTATACCGTTTCATGGAGCTTCAAGTATGACTGATCTTGATCTCATCAATTTGAATTGCACTTCTGCACCAGCACTAAGAATGGTGTCATGGTAACTTTATTAGGGATATTTCTACCATCAGCAATTTTTTGCTTTACCAAGTATGGTTCGCAATTTACACATCAGCATTGTGTATGACAAAGTCTACTCTGGCCTTCCTCTTCTGACATGCATGCTCATGTGGAGAAACTTCTTTCCTGCCGCAGAAGACCAGATCTTGCCAACCAGATGAAAACAGAATCAGTAATTCTTCGCAATCCTTTCCTCCTCCCTTCTCTAAAGAAACAGCACTGCCCCTTATCAAAGCTGATGTTCCCCCGTGGCCCAGGTAAGCCAAAATATGGCCATTCCTGTGCCAAAGGTGCCTGTGGCTGCGTGTTACGAGCTTCAGTCTCCACCTGCTCCATCTCACACACTCTTCAACCCTGAGGTTCACAAGGCTCTGTTATGCCCAATGGTGTATAGATAATCATGGTGTAAAATCAAAGCAGACACAGACTGTTCAGGTGAAACAGAGCTGAAGAGTGCAGTCCTATCAGGTGATGAGATAATTCGCCTTCTCTAAATGCTTGTAAAATTACTCAAGTATAAAAATTATCTTGAATGTGATACAAAGAATGTAAAGCTACAGGAAGAGACAGGCAAGAAACAATGAAAGAAAAAGAACTGCAGAAAGGTGAGAGAAAATTGAAACAAGAAAATTGCAGTACTAGCAAATGGAAATTTGAAAGGTCATTTTAATTGCATATCTCTTATAAGGGGAATTAGGGCTTTTTATTGCAGTTAAAAGTTTAACTATTTTAGTAAGAACGGTAAGTTTTTACATTTATGTCTCCATAATCTTTAAAAACAGATGCAAACATTCAGTGACCAAAGCCTGATTCATGAAATAATCTTCATAAAAGTTGAAGAAACCTTAGAAGCCAGGCACCTGTGAGAAGAGCATATATGCTGTGATGCTGCTCCTTCACTTACAAGCGGCAGTTTTATCAACATTCATTCTCTAATTTTTAAATATAAACTGGAATACTCTACTTGATGTCTTATTTCTAAAATAGTTATTCTTTAGTTCCATTAGTGTTCCTAAAACACTGCAAATGCTATAAGAAGATTGAAAAGTTATTTGTCAAGCATCTGCACCAAAGTAAGTATTCAAAAATCAAGGAGAGCTAGTCTTTATCAAATCTTTGGACTTATTTTTTTTTTCTTTTTAATGGTTGGTGCTTTTAAGATATTATTGGTGTTTCTTGTTCCAGATTTTCTGATTTTAAGGTGGCTAACATGTTGAAAAAGAAGTACATTTTAATACTAATTCAATACTCTAATAAGCTCATTGACTATGCAATATGTTTAAAAATAATGTTTTCTAGAAAAGCTACCAGATTTTTCCAATATATTTATTATTTACAAATAAGATATATATGCTATATATGTATATTTCATATATCTATGAAATTTTTCCTTCTAAAAGCGGTCAACTCCTCTTTTAAAACACAGGAATAAACCCTAATTCCTGAACACTTAGGAAAGAGGCCAGGAGACTGTTTTTGTTCATAATTACACTCAAATATAGTTAAAATAGACAGTTCAGCTGTAGTAGACAAGCTACTACAGAGGATTATAAATAGGAATAAGTTCTATATCTTTCTAGAACTGTTCAGCTAGGAACTCTAGCAGATTGCAGAATGTTGTTTTTCCTTTTTCCTGCAAATGCATGCAAGGTAATTTTTAGACATTTCTCTATGCTGTTTTCCTTATATGTCTTCTATCAAGATAACTGAATTTTCATAACCTGAAGCAATGCCTCAGACATAAAAAAAAAAAAAGAAAAAAAGTAATTTAGTTTTTTCTTTTTTGCTGTTCTCTATAGAAGGAACCCTTATTTCTTAGAGAGGTCAAACAACAAGGAAAAAAAAATTCTGTTCAAGGTCTTATAATTATGGGCTGCACATTCCCTTAAATGTTTTCCAGGCATATCAATCTTGTTGCTTTGCTTAAATTCTATTGTTACATTATAAATATTAAATCCTCTTTTATTAAAATCATATTTTAGAAAGCTGAACTCCACAATTCTGTTGCTATCCTCACATATTTGAATATATACATATTATAAGCTTCCTTCTAGATTTCTCAAAACATTCCTCAATTGCTGCATTTTTATAATCTCTATCAAATATTCCATCAAACAGTAATTTTTTTTTATTTGCCACCAAAGGTATCACTTACCAAAAGCAGCAGATTTGGTTTCAGTGATTTACTGCATTTTCATATACAGAAAAGGAAAATATGCCATGCAAATAATGTGTTTCCATCTCTGGAAAGCTCAACAAGTCAGAAAATAAATCTTCTCTGTGAGCTGGAGGATATTACAAAAAAGACTCCTGGAATTTAATTATTTTAGTATCTTTTTGCTATGAATAAATGAAAGCCAACCCCTGATTTAAGCAACATCTGCATTCTTTTCTACGTTTAGATCACCATTTAGGTCTCTAGCAATGATATAGTAAAAAGTCATTTTAGGAACACTGACACAAACATAAAAAAGAGAAGTAAAGGGCCTCCATTTCTTGTATGTTTAGCATCTGATATCTTCCCTTGTTTGTGTATTAATCAGTACTACAGGCATATGAGAGCATCCTGCTACATGAGACAAATTGACTTTCACAAATTTCCCTAAGAGCAGAAATAGCTTCAGGAACAATTTCAAGGAAATAATTATGGTCTAGACAGATTTATGACTTCTAAAGACCTAATCCAAAGCACATTAATGTCAGTGAAAGGACTCCCATTGACATCAAAGCCCTTCGGATCAATCCCCAAGTGCGGTGGGAATGAATTCAGAGCAGTAATGATGGTGGACTAAATACACACTTGCAGCAGAAACGTTACCACCCAGACCTTTTTATTTCTCAAATCAGATTAAGAAGTCATTTTCTACTATTTCACAATTACTTCCAGATGCACGTCATCGCAAATGGCATTTTCATCCATCTGCATGAACCAAGTGTGCATAGAGATGGAGTTTCTACTTTGCCTGAACTAGTAATACGAATGAAAACCACCAGGGAAAATAATTTTGGAAGCCATGAAGTTCATGTTGTAAATGCGGGGGAGAAACCTTGGATTGCAATTATTCTTTCTAAATGCTTCATGATAGAACAGTCAGTTCCACTACTTACTTATTTACTGCTGTAGTAGTTTTTTTCCAATGAAATTTTCAATATTTTTGCTAGTCTTCTAAGCAACAAAAACAAAAACTAAAAAGAATACACACAAATTAGCACTAGCTTCAAACCTGGCAGCCTAAAAAAATGTCAGAAATGTCAACTTTGCACATTCTCTATTTAATAACAGCTCTGCTGGCCCTTCTATCCTCTCAAACGCCTTTTTATAAGCTAAATAATTTGAAGCACCCCTCTTCTCTGACCATGTTAATCTAGCTTCATTCCTTTTTCAGTCTATAAAATTTTATATTGTAAAATGAAACATCAACATGTTGCACTACTGAAAATCCATTTAAATTTTTACACATTCAAACTCAGTTGGAAGATGTGGCTGACCAGATATCAAGATAATGTCTGAAGTGCTATCAGCTTATTGTAGAAATGGTGTATATTTTATTCGCTAATCTGGCAATGGATCGGTTGGACAGGTTCATTGTCACCTTTGGATCAATCCCAATATGCTATGTATTGAACTCTGCCCTCCCAAATTAATTTTAGTAAGTTTGAAAATTGTCTTTAGGAAATTATATGTAATGCTACTGAATAACGAACATTTCTTAGCATAACTAACAAGCCTCCAGCCTTCAGTTCCAAATGAACATCTGACCTACTACCTTAGTCTCTGTATCCTTCTCTGCACTCAGGAAAACAAGAATTTTGCTTCTTCTTCAGTTACTCCTTGGATAAGAAACCAGATTATGAGAGGCAAGGTAATGCTACTACTGAGATTTAAGGTAGAGAACTGTGAACATTTTTCTTTTCCTAAAAGGATTGTAATGGGAAGAAAATCGAGGCCGGCAGAAGAAGGTAATGTTGGCTGAAAGTATGCAAGGAACTAAAGTAGTTTGTTTCATAAATCAATGGGGCTCTAGTTGTAATAGAAATGGTGCTCTAGACACGTTCTACATACCACCTAGGCCACAAGGAATTGTTTTTAGCCTAGTGCCCTAAAGAATCAAAGCTTATGTGATCAAAGTGTCTGTGTGCAACTTTCATACCCTTTCCACCACATCTAATAATAACAAGCAACCCTCTTCAGTCCATTCAGTCCTATCTGCACAAGGGCAATTTTCACAAAGTCACTCTGTTCTTACAAGCTTTCTGAAAGTAGGTGTCCAGATAGAGGGAGAATCCTACTAACAGCCTAAATCAAGGCCATCAACAAATCTTGTTTGCATTCATCCTTGAGGTGGAAGTACATAGGGACTGCTCAGACTACTTTTTATCTGTTGCTATTCCAGTAATTGCTTGCACGAAGATTAATTCAGTGTGTTTTTACACACCAGACACTCTCAGCTTATGATAAAAAACATTTTTTAAGACTTGCCAAAAGTTGCAACACGCTTTAGCCACGATTTGGCACCATCTTTTAGATGAGTTCACAGTTCAATGCATTCTCTTATCAGCAGTGTAAGAGAACGCTACACCTGGAATAGACTGAGTGAAAAAATGAGAATGCTCCAATTTAAATGTGCTGACTTTTACTAGTTTGATGCCAATGAATAAACTGTTGAAGCAATTCCCAAAGGTATATGACAACCTTTGGGGATGATATGGGCAAAAGCCCTGGTGCATTAAAATATGCATGAATTATGTTAATAGGGAACTGGCCAAGCAAAAAATAAAATTAGTCAGAGAAATAGAACATCTAAGAAAGCTAAATTATCAAGATTATATTTTCAGGGATATGAAGTTTCCCAGCAGCAAACCATGATATTAGTACCACATTTTTTTTCCATCTCTATATCTTATCAGTGTGAAACAGGAGCTGTGAAATGCAGACTATTCAGCTACAAGACATAACAGAAAAATTAGTACAAACCAGGGCCTCTAAAAGAGGTAAGAAATGACAATGATTCACTACATTCCAGCCATTGGTTTTAGCCTTGAATTTCACTACCAGGGAGATTTTTTCTTGCTTTTAAATTCACTTTTAATCCTCCCTCCACAAGCTCTCTCATGCCTTTTAAATGTCTTTTCAACAAATTCAAAGCAAAATTTCATTTTGATGGTCTGTCGTCTGCAGTCTGCTTCACATCTCAGGACATGACATAAGAGCTCTGTACAACTTTTATAATGGAATCCATAGTGTAGTTAATTAACTAGATTTTAAAAGGATACATTAGATTTACTGGACAAAGTGAAACACTAAAGTGAAATAGTTACAATTTCCCTATGAATGTATTTATTCCGGTGAAACAAAACATTTTTAACAGAAATGCTAAAACAGCCAGACTTCTCCTTGGTCAATGATTGAAAGCAAACTAAAAATGTCACTAAAGCAGCTAGATAACCAGACAAACATATATATAAAACAATATGCTAAGTATACTTTTATTCAAGAGCAACAGATTACAGCGTTATTTTTCATGATGAAAACACGGGAAGATTTCAGTGTCAGCTTTTAAAAAGCTGTTTAGAATATAAACAACTCAGCTGAAAATGTGTGAATATATATGACTTTGAAGGGATGATGCCCTACTAAAAGCATTGCTTCTGAGCAAGAGAAGATCTCACAGTGTTGCCTCTGCCCACATTCCACACTTATCAATTAATGTTGGAGAAAATGTTGTTCAGTTCCGTATTGAAGAAATGGAGATAATTCAAGGAAACTTGTATTTACCCATGCTGGCAAAGTCAAGGTTTATATCACAAATGGTAAAAAAGCTTGCTACTGATTTCTCCATTCCTTCAGACTCTATCGGCACTCATGTGCACGTGGCTGTTATGGCATAGAAGCACATAAGCAACTCCTATCAGGGTTTGTGCTCAGTGGACAGAACATGGATAAGTGGAAGTTAATGTTCTCATAAGCCAGGTGAATTACTTCCCCATTTTGTTATCGCCATCCAGCTAATTTATGATGAAAGAGCCCACTGCTCTCCCTCTGTCACTCTACATTTCTGCAATATTTTGGTTCCCTTTAAGACTCTCCCTTGTCTCAAATCCCAGCAATACATGCTTGTGGTACATAAATATTTGTTCATGCAAATACATTAAATTCAAATATTTGTTTTTGTCCAGTAAACATAAGAAAAATAATGCTGATGTGCTTTTCACAGAAGACAGCGCATCATTTGAACTTCCTGTTTTTCTTAAGCTTTGCTCCCTTGATGAAAATATTAACCAATCTTGAGATTCTACTTCCCAGTTTCTTGGGAAAACATTTTGTTGCCAAAGCCTTATTAGAGACATCAGCTCAAGTTTTAAATTGAAAAAAATAATTGAAAAGATGATGCCGAGATACCACAGCAGTACTTCAAATGCCTGCCTGCTCATACCTCCACGTTGTTTCTATGCTGGATATTGATATGGAATTAGAAGCAGACAAGGCAGCGATGGGCCTCCACAACACTTGGACCACATCAGCATCTATAGGGCCCATTCTTGTTAATGTTGCTACAGCCTGTCAAACAACTCTAATGTTGTCACGGTCAAGCAACCTTCAAGGAATGGTTATAAGTACAGTCCAAGCAAGAGATAACAATAAGCAGAACTACTAAACCCTCATTTGGAGATGAAATAGTATTTCTGGACGAGCGGATGCGATTAACTTGCTGCATATGGGGTCAGTATGATTTGTTCGCACAGCTATGCAGGCAGCCTTAGCCCTGGGCCTCCCTTGCTATTAAAAATGCCAGCCTTCCTCAAATCAACCCCCCATGCCTCGCTGATAGTCTGAGCTGCTACCTATGAAAATTAACTATCATGTCTTAATTTGCACAGGAAAGAAAAAAAGTGAAACCTCTATACCACCAGAGCTCGGAAACAATTTGCTAGCATAACAGTTTAAATGAGGGTGTTCTCCCGTCTCCACTCTGCCTATTTGCTGCCTACTGTGTTCCAGCTGCTTGAAATGAGATTCTCAGAAACACGAACAGACACAAAAAAATGCTTTACTTACTCTGTCTAAATGCTGAGTGTCGCTAGAACAGTACAGTCTTGGCCCAATACCAAAGAATAGTCATGACCCATTGCATCTTAAGACAATCAAGTGGTTCAAAATACTGGGGTGGCACTGGCTCTGGCTCAAACATTTAACTGAAACTGCACATTACATTTTGCTAGTTCCAAAGAAAGCTACTATAACACCTTTGCTTGGAGGGACAAACCTCTTACCTTTTGTAGCTATTCGAACACACTGGGTTTTGGTTTCCTGTTGAGAAGGGAAAATTAAAGAAAATACAGTCAGACCATGTTTGTTTTGTCCCCTTTCCCATTTCATAACTTAGTCCTAGATGTGCTGGTCAAGTGGGGTAATTGAACAAAGTGGCTCGGGCTTTGAGGGCTACAAGTGAGCCAGGCTGAGTAATTTTGCCTTTTACAAAAGCTGCAAGCTGGATGAAACCTTTCTGGACATTGATCTGTGCTAGCCAGGATAATAATGGGGAGAAAAGGTACGGTACAGCCTAGACACAGCAAAATTACAGATAGTTCAAATCTAGTAGAAATTATGCCCATCTGAACACAGAGAAAGGGAGCAATGGAGAGAAGGGGAGAGTTAGTGATCCTGCTCATTCTGAGACACTGAAACTCTGAGCCAGCGCTGACCTCAAATGGTGCCGCGCAGCAAAGGAGATACATTTGCTCAGCACTGTGTCCAAACACATTTGTCCTGCTGCATCCAGACCGCCTGGAGTGGAGTCACCTCGAGCATGCCACAACGTGCTCCCCAGTGCTCCCGGGTTTGGTGTTAGCTTAGAAGCAGCTCAGGTAGCTCCTCGCATGCCATACAGTTAATCTGCAGCCTACATAACTTCCCCCAGAAAAATGACTGTAATGTGCTTCGAAAGAACTTGCATATGCAAAGACAATTTTTATATATTTTACTCTATTTTTTCCTCCTTCAGAAGTTTGGGCAGCAAGTGAAACAAATGAACAAATAGAGAAATGATTTCGTTAATGCACATTGGAGGCAAGTTGGGAAAAAAAATGTTCAGTCATAAATGGGTTTTCTGATCTTTCTGTACAATGTGTACAGAAATTTTAAAGGCAAACTGAAATCACATGAGGTTACGTGAGAGGATGCAGCTGCTGTTATATTAGATCATTCTAACCAATATTAGCATGTAATTAGAAAATTGATAATGACAGTTTCATTCTATAAAAAGTGCTCCCTCCAGCCCTCCCACCCCGTAGCATTGCCTCCTCATATACATTTCCTGGGATCTCGCTCCTCTTGAAGATTGTTGAATAATAGTGCAAATATGTCTATAATGTTTGGTAAACACAGTATGTAAATAATATGCAAAACCAGACCTAGAGAACTATAAATAGTCCATGAAGATGAATTTTGCAATCTAAGTGAAAGCCCTATGAAGTTTATCCTGTTAGTAAGGTTACCCTGTGAAGGTAACCTTACCTAACTAGCACCCTCCTCGCTTACTGGATTTCCTTATCCACTTCTGTTTGAAGTGATTGTGAAGACCATAGTACAGCCCTCATCCCAATTCAACAGATTATTTCACAGAACATACTTTTCTTCCTCTTGCGTGTTTCATGTGATCATATTGGCTACAGTTAAGGCCACACTAAAATGTTTTGCAGCTTGGAGTTTCCTCACTACTGCTATATCCATATCTTGGCAAAAGGCTGGGCAAACCTCCTCCTCGCAAACCTCCCCAGAAACAGAAACCTGATCCAAATTTTTGGATCACACCAGAGAGAATCACATTAGATTTAAATCCTTCCACAAACTGAAATCTAGTTAAAGTTAAAAATAATTTGTTCCTCTGTCACGTTTTACTTATCTGTCAAAATGCAAAAGGAAAACAAGATCAATTCTTGTGTTTAGTATTTTTGTGTCCTCCACATTTTGCCCTTGGTGAATGAAAAGTCTATTTCTGTACAATTTAGTCTGCAGAATGCCAGCAAGAGCGAAAGGAATTACAGGTAGAAAGTGAGGAAAATATGATTGAGTATCTAACAGTTACCTTTTATTTTCCTTTGTTTGCTTCATATGGGTCTGAGGGTAAGAACGAGAAATGGGAAACTGTCTCTCTCATCAGAAAAAAGTCTCTGATGCTCAAGCAGCTCCAGGGTGGAGTTTCATTTGTTATTGCCTTTTCCCTGTTCTTACTTGAGGCCTGTGCAATTTTCATAACGATAAGGCGAGATTATACTCAAAAGCCTCAATGGCAAAGCCATTTTTTACCTATGATTTGTTTAGCCACAGCAGAAAGCCAAGTCTAAGGGTAAAAATGGCTTCTATTTCTCTCAGATGGCTCTGGTGACTATCGCCTGCTATCAATCTCTCCTTGCATCAGGCAGCTCCTTTCTAACTTGCCCACGTGCTTCATATTGGCATAGTTTGAGAGATAATAGAGCAATTTCCTTCAGTTATCTAAAATATAAATCTAAAATTTAAATGTTTAAATATCTCCAATTTCTGTGCCTGTCACCTTTCCTCCCCTCGCAGATCACTCTCTCCTCTCACCCATTTTTCATTTACAAGAGAAAAATCATTCCAGAGCAGCAGCAGCACGGGGCTTGTGGAGCCATGTTGTTTTTCATCCCCGGAGCCCACTGCGGTATTTAACCTCCCCACGCTTTTTTCCCCTGCCACATGCATACCAAATCAGCAGCAATACTCAGCACCACAGCTGAAAATGAAGCGCTAGGGAGGTAATGAAGGTGAGCGACAGCCTTACCTGCACTGCACAGTGGGAGTGCAGTGCCAAAGCAGACCTTTTTATGAAGGCTCTTTCAGACATGCTCGTGAGCCTGTGGTTACTTTTGCGCCTTTTTTTTTTTTTTTTGGGATGTTTGGGATGAGAGTCTCAAAGTTTGCAACATCTTATTAGCCCCCTGAGCAGCCTGCTTTGTGTTTATCCAGCAGCAACTCCTGCAGGGTGCAAGAACTGAGGGGGTTATTTTCTGAGGAGGCCGCATCACAACAGTGACATTACTTCAGCGCTGCAGAGGACCACTGCTACGAGATGCATTAACGTCTCATCTAGTAACCGTTATTATGATATAAGAGCAATGTGAAATACGAATGGCGCAATGCCATGTTGTCACTGGGCAGAAGCCAGGGCAGGGGTTAGCACACTGCTCGTGCCAGCACCGGCTGTGACTAATTCTGACAGTCCTAATCGCCACCACAGGCACATCTGTGACTCCGTCCAGGAGGAAGGCACGGGCTGGTGCTTACCTTCTCGACACTACTCATGGCCTGGAAGTAGATGTTGTAGCCTTTGCGAGGTGCCAGCGGTGGGTTCCAGAAGCCCTGGTAGGTCCTGTTGTCACCCACAGTAAAAGGGGCCGGTTCGGGCAGGTTGCCCGGGGGCAGTTCAGCAGCAAAGTAGTAGGGTGATCCTCCGCTAGCAGCATTCTGGTAAGTGACAGGGACTTGGTAGCACTCCATGGCACCCGTTTCTCGCTTTGTTCGGTGCGGGTGCAGCTCCTCAACGACAATCTGGTAGGCGCTGGTGGGACAGAGGAAAAGACAGTCTTAAAGGTCTCCTGAACAGCAGGAGAACAGCAGTACACATATATTCAAAGAACAGCAGTTCAAAACAAAGAACAGCATATTCAAAATCTCCTAACGATTTTGTTTTTTTTCTTGCCTTTAAAGAAACCTAGGAACAAAACTGACTTTAAACTACAATAGATTAAACTCTTTGTCTGCTAATTGGGAGCATGTGAAGTTAGCATTTCCCTTTGAAATGATATTAGAGGCACCTCAGCTTCAAGGCCCAACATAATGACTGCCTCGAGGCTGCGCTCGAAGCACCAATTTGCAGTTGTCATATCATTAGAGACAGAACGTGCTGACAGGCTTCCCCACCTCTTGACCTTGCTGTGGCTTCTATCTTGGCTCAGAGCTATGCAGATCTAAAGTACAAGTGACATGCTGCAATACAGGCACAGATGGACAGAAATCTGTCCATTCCACCAAAATAGGCTGCCTCATTCCTGTACAGTTGTCAATGATAAAATGCTACAAATTGCTGAGGCAGATGGCATTCAGCCTATTAAAACGCCATCCCACCCCCCCCCCACGCCTATTTCAAAACGGTCCACGGCTTGGTCACTTTTCAAAATCACCTCCTCAAAATAGAAGAGGTGATTATAATTCCTTTTGCTCCTTCAGGGGAACTACACAACAGCAGTATGTTACCAACTCATTACCAGCTTTCCCTGATCCGCAGAATGTACGGACTGAGAACAGGAGGGAATTTTTCAGTATATAAAAGATGAAAAAATAGACCTTTTGAGGTTTTAGAGATGGTATGTATATACACGCACACACACAGAATTTCTCATCTATATGCAGATATATTGGAGGACGCTATCAAAATAATCACCTTGTTAGCAGGATTAGTAAGAAAATATGCATGCAGACAAGACCTGGAGCACTTCAATTAAACTGACAGAGCTGCCTGTTTTGGTTTTGTTTTAAAGTTTCCTAAACAGGGAAAAAAAAAAAAAAAAAAAGACCAAAGTTCTGGAAGTGCCACTGCACTGCTGCAGGGAACCCTAGAGGCGAAGACAAAGACGGTCCTTCTTTCTGAACTTATGGGGCAGCATTAAATTATTTTGTCAATTTTCTCTGCTACTACTGTTCCAGAAAACCTAATAACTGGCCTGGCAGAGATGAAGTATGATTCTGTGGAACGGAAGAAAGGACAGGAGGAAAAGAATAAGATTTTGGTCTCGCTGCTTTCTCAGGCTGAAAGAGGAAGGTAGCATTACCCTTTGCTGGCAACTAAAAAATTAAGCAGAAAAGTATCTCCCCTTTCAAAGTGTCTAAGAGGAATAGCACAAAGTCACCTCACTTTTGTAACACCAGTTAAAAAAAATGTAAACAACAAAAACTAATGAGTTAGTTCCAGGGATCTCTGTTTCTTATAAACTGTCTGCAAGCAGGACTGGGCTGTAAATCATCTTCTGTGGTAACCTCTATGCATTAACCATGCCCAGTTAATGCAGTCTGCAACGACAAATCACTTCCGCCTGACCTTGGTGCTCCGGATCTTTCTTGATGCTTCACAATTAATGTGCTAGCAAGAAACGTAAAAGCATCAATACTCTACAAACTTGACAGGATGTAAAATACAAAATACAAAAACAAACAAACAAACAAACAAAAAACACCTCTTTATAATGTTCCCAGGGATGACATTACATCTGGTGTGCCAGAGATGCCTGGAACCAGACATGGTTAAGATCGCCGCTCTGGCCCGGGCAGCCAACCAATTCAGCGTGCTGGGAACACAAGTACTGTCTTTACTCCAGCCATTCTGCAGTCATTTTCTTGCGAGCTGCCAAAAGACTCAGATTGACACAAATTCTGCTCTCTGAAGTGCCAGGAGAGCAGGAAACTTGTCATCTGCAATATCCTGCCAGCTTACACGAATAAAGCCAGCAGGGAGAGCGGAAGGACAGGGCAGTATTCACACGTGTCTGAGGCAATCATCCGCTGGAATATACTGGTCTGCCATTCAGCTCAAAAGCTGAGATTTACCATGGATTCAAAACCAAGCTTACCATCCCCTCCCCTTCCTCCCATTTTATAGGGACTAAATGAGGTAACCTATTAAAAAAAAAAAAAAAGTCTATATATCTTTTACATCTCTTCAAAGATCAAAACAAGCTGAAAATAAAAGATGAAGCCACTGAGAAAAAGTAAATATTAGACAAGTCTCTTTTAATAGCATTCTTTGAAAATATTGCAGCATTTTCTGAAAAATGTACGGCACGATTTTAAGCAGAAGGCCTCAGTAAAATGTGAATGTTCCAAAATTCTTTTCAAATGGAGCAACTTTCATAATTTAAATGTGGTCTCATTTAAAAAAAAAAAGTCTTCCAAATTAACGCTTTTTGGGCCCTAATCTTTAAAACACTACAAAATGTGGAAGAAGGGAAACAAATATGCCTAATGTTAGCTATCTGCAATGATATTATTTTTAGTTAAGGAAAATACCATTCATCCTAAATAAATTTTGTTTTGTAATTAGTAAAAAAAAAAAAAAAAAAAAAGGAAATTTTCAAAGGCTCCAAATAGGTATTTTAAAAAATTTACAAGCAGTATTGTTTATATAGAAGTAGAATCTAACCTCTTTGAAAAGGGGCTCTGGCAATATTTTTCATACACCCATTATAGGCCAATAAGGCATATAGGAATAAAGTCACTTATATAAGGGGATCTTTCTGATGCCATCTGCTTAAATTCATTTGCTAACATATTAGTGGTTCCAAAGCAACTTGTTACTCTATCTACACATAACAGTGTTAGCAAAGGACACTCTAGTATAAGATGTGAAAAAAAAAGAAGTCAAAGTTCTTGCAGTTCACCAAAAGGAGGAGCAAATGAGAGAGAAAGAGAGAGGGTTGGAAAACCTGGATGACGATCTTCCTTTTGCTAGATGACTGTAAAAAATCTTGAACTATTGTAAAGAGTAATACAAATACCAGGACCCATTACATAAATTGTGATCATAAACTCCAGAGAATTGTCTAAGATTGCCAAGAAAGTGGAGAAAGTGTTGAAAAATTAGCAGGCTCTTGAATTGAGATTTGGCATGATATGAATAAATTACTTCTTTGATGTCAAAATGTTTCTCTTTACTTAAGAAAACCTGCACATGGCCTCCCTGTTGATAAAAATGATCAAGAATAACCTAAAAAGACCCTGCCAACCAATCTTAACCCCTTCTTTTCTTACATCCCTAAAAAGACAGTCTTTCAAACAGACATGGTAGTGGTGAACACATATTGTTCGTACATGGGCCTTATTCTGACCAGAATTCCAGATGGAGATTTCCATCCACATGTGCAGCAAAGATGTAGCACCCTCTCCTTCGACATGTGGCAGACTGACCAACAACCCAAGGTACAAGCTGAGCTCCTGGAGGTCCAACTGACCAGTACGTTTTAGTTTCTCCCAGCCGTAGTCCACAGAATTAGGCTTGTCGTAAAATGAAAACAGACCGAGTGTGCATATAGGGTCGTAGGAAGCACATTCCCAAACAAATAGGAAATATGTTTCATTACTGAAAAGTCATTCTAAAATAACTTATTCTAACATTCTGGACTAAGCTCTTCATAATTTGTATATGCAGTAGAATTTGAAAACAGGATGCACATGATTGATTGTTTTGCTGGTGCTCCCTTGGGTTCCTTCAGAAAAAGTGCAGTGACAAATCATATCTTCAAAGGAATCCCTGATGCCCCTGATGGGGACCTGCTCCACTAGAGTGATATAGGCACAGCACACACTTCACGATAAGCCTGAGCCACCCAGCTCAGCCTCCCTTCGTATTTCTAGCTTGTAATTTGGTTTGAAACTTCAGGAGGTCATAAAGAAAACCAGAGATTGCACACTAACATTTGACAGGCGAGATATGATTATCGCCATGTTTGCAATCGTGGTGACAGTGGCATGGAGTACCTTAAAGAAGAGATTGACAGCCACCCATAGCTTTCATGTGGGTTAAGGAGCATCAGTTTCCTGGGAGCTGTCTTAATGCTGAGGTACAATAAAACCTGAGCACAGCATAATCCTGTTTGTAAAAGCAAAGTAGTACCAGACTACAAGCTTTCTGTTTGTTTGTTTGTTTTAATACAAACCTACTGCTATGAGACAAAGTGAGCCTTTAACCGTCTACAGCTTGAGGGATTTAGAGGCCAACGTACAAATAAACCTCTTCAGTAAGACAGCTTCCTCAGCTTGATGTTAGAAACCAAGACTTGAGTCCCTTCTCTGCTCGGTCACAGAAGCAGGCATGGAGACACATTTCCTTCCACCTTCCTTGTAACTCTCCTTACGATGTAAGGATAGGCATGTTGTGGAAACACCACTGGAGAGTGGCTGGAGTGAAGTTTTGCTAAAAGTGGTCATAAAGTTTAGTGAAACCCATTGAATCAATTCAGGATTTCAGTGGATTTCAGAGGCTACATTTCTCTCCCTTTTAGAGATGCTGCTGAAATGTAACAGACTGCAGCACGAATAACTTCAGCAAAGGGGACAAGGTAAGGCCCTACACATATGCCTGGAGCATCCGTCTCCTTTGCAATAAAGGATAAAACAGCTGTGGGTCATAGCCTTGATTTTCAGAGTCTTTCTGGATTAAGATCATTGTTTAACCTGAAAACCAATCCAAACCATGAATGATGGTCATAAAAGCAATGAAATTGGCTGGCTTGCTTTTCTGCAGCTTCAGTCGGATAGAATCCTCAATGTGAGCTACAGTTTTTAATTTCTTTATTCCATAATTACTTTGACATTTGTGCAGAGAAAGAGAGATGACTTTGTTTTGATGAGGAGAGAAAGGTTTTCACACAGCTTTGATGCACGTTGAAAACTAACCTTTTTTATTTTGTGGTTTGGCTACACCCCTTGACAGTAACCAACACACTATATGCATTAACAGCATTTGGCAATACTCTGAAAGAAAAAAACTTTTATACTCCTTTTCTGTTTTTTTTTTTCATTTAAGTATGTAAAATGCATATATAAACTGTAATTTTATACAGTATCTGCCTGTTCTATATCATATCAGTACACTGTGCTCTGCTGCTGAAAAATAACCCCCAAAAAATCTTTCCTAGCTGGCTTTGCTCCTGGGGCACTTGTTATGAGTATACAAAGTACACAAGCTAGGAATGTAGAATAGAACTATATTGTTTGTATATGAAGCATTACTCTCCCCCATTTTTATACTAGAGGTCAAATCTTACCTCTCAGGCAAGAAATACATCATTCTTTTTACCCCCTTAGTGTTAGCTAATTATTTATAAGAATAATGCTTTACTGAACAGAGTGTATTTTATATATAAAATGAATATGGCTGTAAGACTAACAACTCATGAGGGCCATAATATAACTCTGGTTTTAATTCTGGTTCTTCTTCTGCGCACAGCGAACCCCTTTCCACATACTGTCTGGAGAGCACCTCCATTAGATCAAGTCTCCATGATAGTCTCAAGAGCTCCATGATAGTCTCTGGATAGTGCATGTTGTCTCTAGTTTAACACAGAGATGTCCACTCTCTAATCTAATTGAGTGCTAAAACTATCTGCAAATTCATTACGGTATTTGTTTTAAGAATAAAGCTCAGCTCTCTGGTTATGGTGTAGGATTTATTTCCTTGCCCTCCACATATTAGTAATTTCATGGAATCTCTTAGGAAATAGTTAAAGTGGAGAGGAAGGAAGAGAGATAGAAAGACAGACACTTACATCTTGGAAAATTTAATCAAAACACTAGTTACTAATACTCTATCCAACTATCTCTGTTAAACTATCAGATAACTTCATTCACATCCTTTCTCCCTTAGTCTCAATGACGAAGTGAGGTCGTGTGACTGAGGAGGCTGTAAAGAAGGTGTTGAGACGTGAAGTGTCCTGGTACCGGTTTGCTCTGCTGTCACTGACTTTCTGGCAAGTAGACTGGAGGTGCCAGAGTCTAGTGACATCCTGTCACTTGACCAGTCTGTGACAGAAACCCCCTCAGGGCAAAAACCTAGGATGGGAAATTCACCCTCTTTGGTCCTGATTAGAAATAGGCAGTGTATTTCTTGAACAGGAACAGTTTGGGATATGGCCAGAAACTATATACCTGGAACATTTTAAAAGCTCATACAGAAGAGCAGTGAGTTTAAGCAGCTGCATAACTTGGGTGCATTTTCAGATCACAGGTCTGGTTTCTACTGTACCAGCTCCACACAAGCCCTTGTTTAGGAATTTAAGGACTGCACTCAGTGCAGCATTTTAGCATTCCTCACACCAAACAAAACAAAATAAAACAAAAACAAACAAAACCCTTAAATTTCCTCTTGGGTAATCTTCCAGAAACTAATGATATATGGGCTTACAAATTTATTTATGAATATAAAAATTCAATATCTCCTATAAAGGAGGTGAATCTGGATGATCACTTAACATGGAATAAAAATAAATAACTTGGTCATATGCTTGGTCATAATGCTCTCTCAAATGAAACCTCCTTATGCTCAAGTGTCTGTGTACTCAGGTACCTGAAAAGCTGAAATATTGACCTATAAGACAATGTAGAGTAGGTACAGAAAAATGACTATGGGAATGTGACTCAACCCTGTGATACCCAGGTAAAACATACAGTCCACTTAATAAAAATAGAGATGAGAATCAGTTTATTTTCCTATACTTTAGGGCTTAGGCACACTACTTAACATCAGCTGAGCCATAAGTGACTTACATAACACAGGATGAAATGCATTAGCCTGTGTTTCTCCGAAATGTCACAGGCTAAGAGCATGAAAATGTTCCAATACTCTGCAGTTAATTAACCCCCAGTTAATGCGTCCTGTGGCTGAATCTTCCTGATGCAGCAGCATCAGCAAAACAAAGGAAATCAAATAACATCACAAACACTTTGCACTAACAAGTAGAAGTAAAGAACAGGATGGGGATTATTCTTTGCAAACAGAATTAAATTCTCTCTCTATAGAGAGTAGAAAGGGAAACACCCCTCAAAGTTAACATGAATGAAACATTTTAATGTGATTATGAGACATGCCAAATAAAATTTAATAGCTTGCTATGTAATTTTTAATAAGAAGCACCCCAAGAGAAGAAAGGTCAAACAGTTTGTATTCATCACTATTATTCTGCCATTTCTTCTGAGCTTCCAATTTTCCAAATATACATATATGCTATAAAATAGCTGATTTGAAGTCCTGGAGAGGAAGCGTTATTTTCAAATCCACTTTCTGATAAATACCTTTCAACCTCATATTTCAGTGACACCAAGAGAAAGTAAAATGAAGTGATAATGAATAGGGGGTGATCCTGGGGCCCTTAAATCAAACAGGACAGACAGCTAGATGATTCAAGGCATGTATATCTTTAAAAACCATACAGAACCTTCTCTTATTAATTACAGGTCTATTGGTAGGCTCAGGCTGGATAACAACAGTAATGGCGAAGGAATATTGCTTGGAAGTGAACAGCCTTGTTAAGCAACATATGACCAAATGCAGAATCTTTTGCATGTTTTTTTTTTTTTACCTGATAGGGGCACCTTTGGCCTGTGCTGGTCTCAATAGTACAGTTATTGTGGTCGCAGTTTCATTGAGAGATGCATCGACTCCTTCATAATCCGGTAAGGTGGGAGCTGATTCAAGGTGAGCATCGAGGAAAAGAATGAGAAATCAGTGAAAACATTTGGAATTTTCATGAGATTTTGATTGTTCACAGAACTGCACAAAGTCACGATCTTCATCAAGTTTGAGTCTTTTTAACGATTTTCCAGGCACAACGTTTCAGTAGCGCATAACTGAGACGCCGCGAGCAACTGATAACCCCTATCCTGAACTATGCTCACTCCAATCATTAACCTATTAAGCTAGACAGGTGTTTTAAAGGATAGAAATAGAGGGAGGAGGTGACTGCAAAGGGAAACCTGAAACAATAAAATCCCATTTTTGCCTCTTTCTGTGTACCTTTCAAGCAAGTATATTCACTGTCTTCAAAATCCACCTCCGCTTCTTGCATTTTGGATTCCCCAGCAATTTAGGCACCTTTCGTGTCTCATTTTAGCTGACAAGAGACACCAGACCAATACCTACTGCACTGCAGGAGAACTAAGCAGTAACAGATGTGCATCTGTGGATTAACATTAGACGAGTGAGTCTGTTCCCAGGCCCATTTCTCCTTCCTGTTCTAACCAGGATGACAGATCTGTTCACAACCCAGCCAAGGGTCTTAAAAAATCCCCCACAACAAACGCAAACTAGAAGTATTCAGAAACTAATTTTCTAGTGGAAAGGCTGTTAGGTCTTCAGGGCAGCAATATTTGTTGCAAGTTGGATGGCTGGGGTAGCTGATATTTTCAGCTACCTAACTTTACTCTGATGCTGAAAGACCATCACAGCCATTAATGGCAACTCTATTGCTAATGTCATCTCTAGTGCAAGGAAAGAAGGAGGATTTTCCATGATTCAAAAAATAAGATTTCTGTTGAAAGCTAACTTTCAAAAAGCTTCAAAACGTACTGCATTTTTTTAGCATGTGGATGCACCCTTATAGTTTATCGATGATACCACTGTATTTTAAAATGAACACCAAATAACTTTACTAGCAGGATGCCAATCATTTAAGCTATCATAACTTGAAGATAATATATCAATAGATAGAAGAGCAATGAAAGGTTAAAAGCAGTGCTTCATTAGTCCAAATCCCAGACACACAAAAATTTTGTTCTAATTTCAGGGAATCTTGTTATTTATAAAATTTGCAATTATTAATTACTAAGTAGTACACCATGGTCACTGCAATCATGCTAATCACTTGCCAGTTTGGTTAAAAGGAATTTCTTCACTCCTCATTAAAATAAAGAGCTTCCAGAAAATCATACATTGTAAAAAGTATCAGTTGTGCAGAGCGATATTAGACAACAGTTTGTGATAAAGCAAGATGAAAAATAACAGGGTGAAATTCAGATAAGAAGAATGCCATAGCCCACTTTGAAGCTTCCCTAGTATTAATTGTATTTTAATACAATTAATATGGCCTCATGCTGTGTCTGGGAAATGCAGCAGACTAGATTCTGGAAATACATATCAAACGCCCAAAATTTCTGGCTGGAAAGAGAGAACATATTTGAGGAAATCTGAATACGCTGTAACTCTAAGTAATCCAAACATGTTGAGGTGCTTATTTCTCAAAACAGAGATATGGCTGGCCAACAAACATATTATCAGGATATTACACACAGTTACAGTTTTTCCCTACCTCAGGGAAAAGAAATGTTAGGTTTTTAGTCACGTTTTTCTGTGGAATGGGTTGGGGGAGGAAAACCTAATACTCCAGGATGGAATCCCATCGATTGTTCCAGGCAGCAACAACCATAGATTTTAATTTGCTGTATTCTTCAATGTAGGAAGTTGCACTTTAAGTTTTCTCACATTTTGACTCATGTGAATATTTTTGGAAACCTGGTAAGGTGACTATGTCAGTAGGGTTTCCCACAGAAATGTTAGATATATTCCGATACACTATTAATCTCTCTTTCTATGAAAATTTAAGTCTCCTTATGGTGGGTAATAAGCAAAATAGCATGCTTGGTGCTGTTCGTGGTTTTAAATGACTTCCTTCTCCACTATCTGCCAAGTTCTGGAGTCATTATGTCTCGCTGTCATATTAGCAGAATCTCCAGATACAGCACCGACTTAACTACTGCTATTACTTACATAAGCTATCAGTTTATTCTTTGAAAACAATACAGAAATTCAACAAAATAAAAATACTAAAACATTCCATGTGTCTTTCATTTCCTAAAATTTTCAGTACATTTGTGTGAAGCATCAATCTTGTGATGTGTGCACAAATGTACACATTGCTTTGTAAAAAGTATCAGTTGTGCAGAGTGACACTATACAATTGCCCAGCATAAAGCAAAAAAACTGAATAAAAGCGTGAAGAAGCAGATCTATATGAGTCTGGTAGCGGATTCAGACTTCCTGCCAACCTCCCAATTACAGCTGCTTGCTGTAAAGTGGTGTCACCTTGAGTCAGTTCATTTTCTGCATCTCTGCAAAACAAACCTAATACTTAGTAATTTATAGAGTGCTGTAAGTCTCAATTAGTTAAGGTTTGTAAAACACTTCGAAATCTTTGAAAACAGAGTATTATACAAAATCAAACATTCAAAAACTATGGGCTCACAGTTTCCACTTGATGATTTCCTAACTCCCGCCAGGAAAATGCCCTCAAAATAATTTTGCTAATGTTAAAACTATTTTCAGAACACAATAGGCTTTTTCTTTTAAATCACCTCATTTTTTAAGTCTTACCAAAAAAAGCTTGTAAAATCAGTGAACATTCTCCCCTCCTCCTGCCCTTATTTATTACCTTTTTTATTTACTTACCTGAAATGTTGGTTGTGACATTGATTGTGGTTGCTGGTCCGAACCCTTTGACGGTGCTCGCGCGGATAAAGAACTGGTAGGTGGTACCAGGGTGCAGGTGTGAGAAGACGTGGTGTGTGCTGTTCCACAGCTTTGACACCGTTTGCGGAGGCCCTGCAACTGCAACTGCCGGATCAAATGATCGTATACTGCTATAGCTGACCTGTAGAAATAATAATTCCTCCAATTTTGTTGCAGTTTTCATCACAGTATGATTAAGTTAGTTCAGATGGGAAGGAGAAAAAAGTCATATGTTCACCTAGCTACATAGCTATCTTGGTGATTGCTCTTCAATTTGTTTTTTTAAAAAATATTTCCTTCCAGTCTCCTGCATAGGTCCCCAGGAGACTCATACATTAAATACTTTCTAAACAGAATATATGCATGTGTTTTCTTGACAATTGATTCCTAAATATCTTGTAAAGCCTAAAAATCTAGTATCAGATCTAATCATTTTCTTACTTTTTGTGCAACCTTTCCCTCCAACAAATAAATTCCATAGATCATGGCTGCCATGGCTCTGCAAGGTTATATATTAATAACACAGGCTTTTAAAATTAGCATCTCACACATGGATTGTAACATTCGTTACACTCAGATGCTAAAGCTATTTGACAAGGTCAGCCAACATTTGCATCGTAATTATGAGTTTCGAAATCCTAGTCACTAGGGAATTCCAGTCCTCTCTAACTGGTAGTAGCATATAATTTAGCAGCCTGCCAACAGAGCGTAGACACCCACCATGAGCCACCTTTCTCCTTCTCCCAGCTCTACGGCACGCTCGGGGGCTGTGCTCTTACCTCGTACTGAGTAATGATGCCATTCGGATCCATGGGTTCCTTCCAGTTGAGGAAGATCTTATCTTCAAAAGGAGTTCCCTTCACTGACTTGGCAGGGATGGGGCCTGGCACTACAAACGAAAACAAAACTTTAGCAAAATAGGAAATTCAAGAGACAGACTATCTAAGGAGATGGCAGTGCATCCTATGAAAACCAAAAGCCAACACGGATCAATTCTTATTATCATCCATTCGCATGTGAAAGAGAGGGGTAGAGGCTATGAAAATGCACATCAAAGAGGATTTTGTCATTCACCGACCAGAGAGAGCATGAAGTTGGAATGTTATCCTCAAATATGGTTTTCAAAGACTTTATGCAAAGTCAAAGCTTCTTGTAATATTGCCAGGGGAAATAGTTCAGGCTAGATTATGACTTTAGGTGTTCAGGGAACATCACTGAATTCTGTAATAAGCACATCTAAGGACAAGCACTACATGGTTTTAAAATCCTTTTAAAAAGAAAAATCAAAGGTCAGGACAGCACATGTTATACAGCATCTTCCAAATGAGAGAGACACTCACAAAACAGTTTCCAGCCACCTTGCCTTATGATCTGTTTTATTAAAAAGAAATCTTTGTTTAGAGAGGGGGGCTGGAAATGGAGAGGGCACAGCAGCTCAGCTGCCACTTCTTTCAAGGACTAAAATGTTCATGCGGCAGAAGGATCAAAACTGCTTACTTCAATCCTTTCAAATAAAAACTATTTTCAAAGCTTTGAACTGAACCACATTAAGATGACCCTACTTTCTTATTGTAATGTAACCAATGTCCCTGGTGTAATAAAAAGTTTAAAATGTCAGCACAGGCTTCCTTGCCTGAATGATTCACGGTACCTGGAAATCTCATCAGCACCAGATGGGAGCACTTTGCTAGCTCCCGTTTCACCTTACAAAATATTTCTCCCTATACATATGGCTCCTTTTTAATCACAACAACTTGCATAGATAAGACTCAGTGCATTTAAAACAAAAAAAAACCAAAAACAATTGACAATAAAAACCCCTACATAACAAATACCTTTCTCCGAACAAAAACAAACAAACAAAAAAAACAATTGACAACAAAAATCCCTACATAACAAATACCTTTCTCCAAAAAGTCAAATTTCCTAAACCTGCAGTCTTTCAACCTCTTTGTCACCTCTATTTAAATATGGAGACAATATTTCTCTTCCTTTCTTAATTAGTTTATTTTCTTCAATGCAATCTTCACTGAGCCCCATATGTGATGTTTCCTGGATATTAATTTTCAAAGCATACTGAAGTTTCATAAAGAGCAAAAATAACAATAATAAAAGCACTAGATGAAAGGAAGTGCAAGGCACTGTATTAGCAGCACCAAGGACTGAGTGGTCTGTCCCAGTAGTAGGATTTATTTCCATGTATAAGAAACTATAAATGATGAGCTGACCCCTGATACAAGTAACATAATTTGGTACATTAATAATAAATTCACAGAGTCAAAGAAGCCCACGAGCAAACAGATGAGAGCTTTGCAGAAACTGTTCATCCATCTGTCAAGCAAAGACCGGGGAGAAGCTAACTAAAATCATACACTGCTGTTTTTCTTCAGTGTATTGATGCCAAGCTGGCGGTAGGTAAGGGCTGCTATGCCATGACAGCCCCTCTGTGCTGGGTGCTGCTTCACTGTTTTCCTTTCTACAGCACAACCAAGATATGCCTATTCTCCAATGCACATACATTTTCCCCACAAGATGTGCATGTGTTTGCATGTGCATGTATGCACCTGCATGTGAGAGGGCATACAAACGGATTGGGACGTACAGAATATGGCATTCGCTATTACAACTTGTTAAACCACTTGAAGTAAAAAAAAAAAAAAAAGGCCAGTTTTCTCAAAAACCCACAAAACATTCTTTGCATGTTGCTTTTTTTTTTCAGCTGAAACTGAGTGCGGGGCTACATGAGTCTTGGGGATGCATGAAGGCTACATTTCTGTCTAAAGATCCCAGTGGGAGAAGCCTGCAGGCTCATCACATCGCATGAGCGTGCACTCTTCTGCACTATAAAATTCCTTGCTTGTGGCAGCAGCAATGTTAAACTGACTGGAACTACACGATCCCACTTAGTTTCATGCTTCTCTTCCCACTGGCATAAGAAGGGCACAAGACGAAAAACTAGTGCAATGATGATCAACTTGCTGGCAATCCCAGGAAAAATAAGGTCAGAAAGTAAAGGAGAGGGAAATGCCCGAGAAGAAAGAACAGTAATTCCCACATACCTCACCTCTACCCACAAGTTCACCAAAAAATGAAGCTTGGGATCAACTGAAACTGTTCAAGAGTCCTATTGGAATTATAAACAAAAGATCAAGTGCCTAGACAGACAGGAATGAAAAGTTTCAGTTTAGTTTGAAGGAGACATTTTGGCAGGTCTGAAATTACTTCCTTCCATTTCTCAGTTCAGCTCAAGTAAAAATCCCTTTTATTTGAAGTTTTACCAAAGGGACACAGGGAAGGGAGGAAAGTGAGAAACAGAAGAAAAGGAACCTGCTCACAGGACACAGCATCTGTGGGCAAGTGCACGGACTTATCAGCCTGGTTAGTCCAAGTAACACCCAAGCCCGTCACATTTATTTTTTTATGTCTTTGACCTCAGGGCCTGTATTAGTTACACATAGAAATGCTAAGAAAAAAAAAGGGTTAAAGCATAAAAAAGAGAGAGAGACCAACATAACCTTTGGGCAACATTATTTTGAAAACTCCAAATGATTCTTTCCACTTAGGCAGCCATTCCCATCTATTCCCTAAGACTCCTGGAGGGACCGTAAGGTCTCAAGAAATAACACCAAGCTTCATATTTCAAAGGCAGCGCTAAAAGCCTTCACTTTTATATAATATTTAGCAAGCACTCAGGTGACAAGCAGTTAGGTAAACATCATCTTTCTTTTGCTAAAATCTTCCAGAAGGCTCATCACAAATAGCCCAAAAGTTACAGAAGGCTTTCCAGAGAGTTACACATGCCTGGCCCAAGCACCCTGGCCAGCTGAGCTGCCTGGCCAGCTACTCTCTCCTTTCAAAGCAGCTTCGGCCCTTGTAGTTATGAACAGGACACACTAAATTAACACACGGAAGACTACTGAGAGTGTGTATTAACGTGAAGTACATGACCTAAGATTCCATATCAATGGCCAGTTATCTGAAAAACTGAAAAAAAAAACCACCAAAAACCTAAATAGCTTTTACAGGAGTCAAAATCTAAACTTTTGGCCTGTGAGCCACTTCTTCAAAAAGATTCTGGTCTCATTGATTTTCTTTCCACCTACTGATCTTACAAAGTGCAGCTCTCTACCTCTCAGCGACACTAACAGGGCATGCTCTTGCTTTGATATGCACTACCCTGCGTTAAACTTCCAACAAGCCAAGATTTACACATATCTAAAAAAATGAAATCAGTTAGGCAGGTTTAAGTATATGATGATTTTTCACAGGAGATTTTGAACTTAAGTAAGAAATGTGGGTTTTTTTTCCCCTAAAGAAATATATATGCGTATGATATATAACACATACAAAAATAACATAAAACAAGTTCAAAGGGAATTTCAGCAGCGATTCATAGTGAAAATATCACAAGTCCTTCTTTCATGATTTACATGCATCTCGAGGGCCCTTTTAATGAAGCTATATATTTGTATAGCGAATAGCTGATAATCTTTTTTTCTATGTACATGTAGTATGGCAAACTTTTACAAATACCATGCATAATAAAGTCACAATCCATCAATCTGACATTAGACCAATTCATTTTAGAGCAATAAATTTTTGCATTAAATTATGTCATAGCCACGAATAAATTGTTATTCACAAATAGTGTCAGCTAAAGCTTGTTCTGCACTAGCTTAACAGGGAATTTATATTACAGAACATTACTTCTGGAAGAACAATGTATTAACTGACACCAAACACTATAAAAACGGATTTATATTGCTTCAGTTTTCCTGCTACAAAATAATGAAAGTGTATGTAAACAGTGTATTTTTATTATTATTATGCACTGTGAAAGCCATGCAGAGTGTTATTACGCTCTACAGCGAAGGCTGTATGGAGATATATGCATAGTTATAGTGGGAAAAATTCCTTTGTGGTACTCAAAAAGTGTATCAGCAAGAAACTTACAGCCCTCTTCTAAAGGAGGATGTTCAATCTGGCAAGAAGGTAAAAGTCAGCTTGTTCTACTGCTTAAGTGTTACAGGCAATTAAAATGGCTCACCATTACACATGCTTTTTCCATAGTCAGAGGTGAAAAAAGCCAGGATTTACCATTGTAACTTTATGATGTTTCATAATTCTGGCAAAAAATAGATATAAGGGGGGTTGGACTAGAGGATCTCTAGAGGTCCCTTCCAACCTTAACCATTCTATGATTCTATGACAGGGAAATCTTACATAATAAAGAAAATAGAATAAATTCAGGATAGCTCTGTGAGACATTAGTAGTCTTTACCATAAGCATATTTATACCAAAGGAGGTCATAAAAATGAGTTCTTCAGAAAACACTCGATTTGCACCATCTGCAGCGGAGTACCCTGCTATCAAGAAGGAAGCAGGCTGAATACTAACAGTGTCCCTAAGCACATATACATGGCCCCTCTGCTCTCTGGTACATGTCGGGTAGCTGAGGCTTCCCCTCCCATAGCTGGTCCCTGGGAGATGGCAGTGCCAGAGGCTGGGATTGAGCTGGGCTGCCTGGGCACAGGGAAAGCCCAGAGTAGGCTGTGGTGCTTGGGGACACTGGGGACACTGCCCGAATCCATCAGCATTACCCAGTGTTACAATTTGCCTATTGAAACCCGCGCTGACTGGCTCATGCCTGTGACTTTCCAGGCTGTAAGACTTTCCATACAATACAAAATGATTATTTTAACTAATGTAGCTGCTTAAACACTCACAACCAAGCTATTAATGAAGCTAAATGACAGTGGTTAATTAGTCTCAGAGGTACCAGGGACTAACCACAGATAATAGTATAAACGTCAAACAGGGATAAATCCTTCAGGTTTGGGTTTGCTGAATTCCAGGACCTAATCACCTAAGCCTGAAAGGAGATTTTTGTTTAAAGCTGCTTCATCCTAAATGCTGGCTTCTGTCCTCCTCATTCCTGGAATTTGAACATGTTTAGCCATTTAGGGACAAGATAACATTACATACTCAGAAAATGGCAATCTTACGACTATTATAAAAATTCAATTCAGTTCAATAGCTGATGCTATTTTCAACCAGCACATAGGTTGGAAATATTGGTAGTTACTAGCAGGCACATGTATAAACCTTTTTTTCCATGACAAACTACTTAAACAAATAGCCACTAATTCTGCCTGTTTTCAGGCATTGTTACATCAAACACACCATTTCAAAAAAAAGAATTTCATAAACAATATCACTTCTTCAGCTATAAAGTGTAATACAAGTGTCTAACGGAAATCAAAGGATGAAGTTGTTTCAGGCAGCATAAACAATTGTGTTACAGGCCCAATTCTCCCTGAACTATTAATATAAAACCTAACTCGTATATCTAGTGTCTACAGCACATTTAAACAGCTTATTTAATTTGTCATTCATTCAATGACACCTTAAAATACACTTCTGACTGACTTGAACAGTTAATAACTACAATATTTTTCTTACTTTTTCTCAACTCATCTATTTAAATATCTCCAACAAAAACTTGCTTATTTTGTCTTAATCTGATAGCAGAGGATAGTTACTGGGCTGTCTCAAAGAACATTTTCTAGAGAGATCATCCTTAACAGCAATGCAATACCAAGTAGATGTTTTGCAAGGCAGAAAAAGAAGAACAAATTAATTAAAACTAGCATGTGACTGAAGTAGCTCTTGACTTTGCTCTACTGTATTTTTGTGAAGAGCTCATGTGTCTGCAGTCACTTTTGTTCTCCCAGAATTATACTTCCTTAGCAAATCTTACCTACCCATCACCTACCCCTGAAAAAAAAGTAATAATGGGGTTACTTTCATGCACTGAAAGAAAAATAGGTTATACTGGCTCATTACTCAATGGTATTAAGTCATTTATGATGAATTTCTGATTGGTAGTGCTAACGATGTAAAGCTTCCTTCCTTATTATACTGATATTACTGATATTATTTTTTGCAAATGGTCATGACAGGTAGGTCACTAGTTTTCCCTTTTTGACCAAGGACTAAGGTCAATACCCTGATTGAAGACATTTACGGACAACTGAACATTGTTTTTTCTTTTTGTGTTTGTTTTCCAGAGTTTCAAATTCAAGGGTTTCTCTTTATTAACTGTATCCATATGTCACCCTTTCCCCAGTAAAATTAGGATACCATACCCACTTGACATCCATGCACCTGTCACTCAGCTAGATTAGTTACTTATTTTTGAGACAGTTTGACATTTTGAGAAATCTTTGTAGCCCTCCTTTACTGCGGCAGACATCCTGCCTGTTCATCTTGCTGCATTAACTTTTCTCCCAAGTGTGCTATTTTTGTTACTTTTACAATGCTACTAGTAGAATTCTACATCTATCTTTTTCCAAAGTTCCTTGAAGCATTTTTGTTTGTTTGTGCCTCCTTAGATCAAAACATTTTTTCTATCCCAATACTTTCCTGGGGTGCCAGAACTGCTTGAAAAATAACAAAGGAAACAATATTTCTCACAACAAATGCTGAGTTGAATGTGAAAAAAAAAATATATATATATATATATGCACACACACACACCCATATATGTTTTTTTTTCCCCAAAGGGCAGCTTACAGCCCTATTTTCAAACAGAAAAACAGCATTTTTGATCAATTTTCATAAGATGTCCCCTCCTGCATTTTGTTGGGGGCATTTCCTTTTCATACGTTGAAACAGTATATAAAGTGTTTTACTTTTTTTGTTTTCATTCTGCAATAATAATATTTCCCCTTTCCTCTGCTGTTTGCCAGAATGACAACGTGTCTGGAATTTTCCCAGGACTATGAGTAATGGCAGGGTGGGATACTTGGTGTTTTAAACCCGACATTTAATTCGGGATATCTTTACACAGAGCAGAATGAGCTCAGACACATCAGGAAGCCTCATTTGTGTTCAATGAGTTTGTCCTTTGGTGAAGACCAAAGCTCTGGTATACTTTAAGCACAGTAATGGGTACTTATCCTATTACAAGTAAGTTTTTTCAATTAGTTGTTTGCCTGCTGTCACCTGACAGGCTCCCTTACCAGTTATAAAATCATCACTGAATATCATGAGTTTCAGCATTTGCTTTCTCCACAGCTAATGTCTCTGGAGCTAATATCACTATTCCTGTTAATCCACAGTCTTTGCATCTGTTTCCCAATTAAAATTAAGGAAGTATTTAGTTGATTTAATTCCATTAACCTTTAATTCCATTACCAAGACCACTGCTCTTAGAAAGGATGCCTCCGAGTTGGGAGGACCTTTGTCAACACACCATCTAAGACTGCGCGCGCCCCACTCATTCCCGCAAAATGATAAATTCTCTGCTGCTTCATGCTTCTTTCAAAAGGCCAAACATGGTCTTTGCCCAGCACATATGCCCCCTCAGGTTGTGCAAGCCCTCCTCTCTTTTTCCTTTATCAAGTCCCTCAGACACTGTCAGCCTCCTATATAATACAGTATGAACAGAGGAGTGCTCGTCATGGACAGACGCTCCTGAGTCTTTGGGTCCTCAGAAAGAGCTTTGTTCCGAGTCTCAGCAATGGTGTGCTCTCTCCCAGAACGGAAAGATCATGCTTTTAATAATACATCACTCAAGAGTCTCATATTTATGTGGAATACAGGCCTTCTCAAATTGCTATAATACACTTTAAAAAATAATTCCATCTATCCAAGCTAAATAAAAATACTTAAATCTACCAAGTATTCTGAACTAGATGTGCTCAGAATGGAGGCTATTTTCAGGCTGTCTGATTTTTTCCTGGCTTTGCTTTCTTGCAGATATTGAATTAAGTGCTATTAGAGCCTTTCTTCAGCTGTCACTCACAGTGCCAAAGGTCCGACGCAGAGCTTGAGAAACATTTTCTACTAATTGTTTCCTGAGTTAATTCTGCTCCTGGTAACACAGACTGCTCAGTTATTGTTCAGAGCTCTGATGGGTCTGACCAGTTCTGGAAGCCCCCAGTTCAGCAACATATAGCTGTGAATCTGTGTGAAACACGAGAGATCCACAGTGTCTCACAATAGAGTTCCACAAAGGCACAAAATCATCTATGTGTGGGGAATCTTAAAAGTTCAAAAATGTGCAAAGCTTCTTTCAGACCATCTAAAGAGTATTATGAGACCAGATGACTGGAATGAAGAAAGTGAGGAAGAAAAGAGGAGGTGAGAAGCAGAAGGAGAGAGATCCAAAGAGGAGAAATGACTGGGATATGAGAGGTATGGAGAAGATGGATAAAGAAACAGAAGATGAGGGCAAAACAGGAAAGACAGAAGATGAGAAAAGGGCCAGAAGCCCCCAACATGTGAATCATTTGCCTGCAATCTTGACCTGTACCTTGAAATACTCTACAGAATAGACATGTATTTTATAGGTATAAAACAGACTGCACCATTGAAAAACAAAACATTGTGTCTTATTCCCAATATATATCTCAAGACCCACAAGAGGCTATTTTCATCTCTCAAGCACTGTTATCAACAGTGTATCTGAATTTAGGTGCCTTTTAAAATGTATTAATTCTTCCCTGAAAACAACATCTGCTTAAAATAGTTTACTGTAACAACTCTTGTTTATTGTGTGAGATTTCTACTAAAACTATGAGGGAAATGTCTCTGCCATCAGCACTAAGTCTAGACAAATACACTGACATCACATTGGCGTGCTAGACTGAGACCTAAACTTGCCTACTATGCATAATTTTCCATGAGGAATCCAAAATAAAAACAGAAGACAAAGTATATGCAAGTGACTTGGCTTTTGACAAGCACTACAGTAATGACCAGCCACCATCTCTGCACATCTAACTAGATAAAGGCTATGAGAAACCAGGATGTTCCTTCAAAATACAGCGAAAAGAAAAAGAAGGGTGTTATCCATGGACATAGCAATACTACTTTTTATTTTATTTTAAACCATGGAAAACAGAAACAATAAATATCAATAATTTCATCCCAGACAGAGTAAGAATTTATCATAACTTATTTTTAGAATTGACTTAGATTTGAATTGCCTTAATGTTGAAATTTAATTTGTATGAAATGCTCTAATTCTATGTTTGTCAATAAATTCTCACATGATGCATCTACACTCCCATAGTTCTCTACAGCTCCTCTAATTCTGGCTATTTAATAAGCTGTTCTCCCTATTTTATTGCAAAAGAAAACACACTCTTCTTGTAATATTAAATGCACAGCAAAAAAAAAAAAAAAGTGTCACTGGATTTTAACCCTGATTGTTATCCATAAACAAGCATCTATTCTGCTCACTCTCCCCTCCTTTTTTTTAGGCAAGTAAACACACTGTACTTGTTTCACAAAGTTTTCTCTTTTTATGTATCTATACTTTGTATTACTCCAAATGCTCATCTTCATTTTTTTAATCTATAGCAATATCTCTTCTTATTTTGTTGTTGTCAATATTTCCTTGAAATCTAAATAAAAACTATGGAAAATAAAATGGATCTTTACTTCCACAGGTTTAAGCCTATAAGGTTAATAAATATCTCTTTTGCTTCTTACTAAGAGTCATAGTTTAATCACTCAATATCATCATCAAGATCTACATCTATTCTTTATTTTTCCCTGACTAAGATAAATTAAACTGTCTTACAGTAAAATTTTATCAAGAGAAGTTAAAGAGGAATTGTCAAAATATTACTTTAAGCTGCCAGGTATTTTCAAACAGTTAACAAATACTATACAATGCAAGCTAAAATAAAGTACTGCTGAAATGTATTTGGTTTTATAAAATAGAATCTTAAAATCAAACTGAATAACATTTACAGAATTGATTCAATTTTCAAGCGGTATAACTAACATTCTGAAAAAGTCTGCAGGTAACACTATTACCTTTTTGTCGTCATACTTTTGGAATAAAAGGGATCCCACCCTCCTTTTTCCTACTATAGATACTTCGAAAGACTTGAGCTACCCAGTCGGTTTGGGCAATATATGCAGAGTGACAGCTGAAATAGTTTTAAAGCTACCCTTTTGCAGCTAATTAATACATTAACAGAAGAGAACTTCCATCCTCTGGGAGACATATTGTAACACACAAAGTAATTTCCTTCCACCTGTCTAGAATCAGCTTAGACATAATTTCCATATCAGCATTTACACTTACCATCTTCGTCTGTCTGAATAATAGTCTCCTCGCTTTCCTTTCTCCCTTCTGGATTGGTTAAGATCATTTTGAGGCTGACATTGGTGTAGGGAGGCAGGTGATCCACGACATGCTGCGGTGCTTTGGGATCCATGTCCAAGCAGTCCGCCTTGCTCTCGTTGTGCCCACAGAAGTAGTGGTAGCATATGGTGACATTGAAAGTGTGGCAGCGCGTGATGTTGTACCCCAGGGATTCCCAGTCCACAGCAATGTGTCTGGCCTGGATTTCAGCAATCTTTAAGGTTTTAGGTGTTCTCATAGGCTCTAGAAAACAGATTATAACGAAGAAAAGTGTGTTAAGTTTCTTCACACTTGCACTGAGCTGTAAATGTTAGGTGATACACAGAGAAACCTGGAAGTAAAGGAGACACCCAACAAACACAAAGCGCTTACTGGAAGAAGTATCATGCTTTGGACAAGGTACCCTGAAAGAAAAAACAAAAGCATCTAAACTGTATCACTATTTATTTCATTCTTCAGCATTTCTTGGCAGGTTTCAATCAGTGCTTAAGACATAGCAACACACACACACACAAAAAAAAAAAAAAAAAAGAGAGAGAGAGATCTGCTAACTAAGAACACAGCAATTCATAACAACAGAGAATACAGACAGCAAGTGCAAGAAGAGTGACCAAGAGGCCACCCAGATGTCACCACTAGCTTCTCTTCTTGGTTTCCCTGGAACTCCCCCTAACTTTTTATGTTTTAACCTGAGTAAATTAGATACATTATAGTGGTGAAGAGCCAACATTCACCGCATTACAATTTATCATATCACCAAGTAATGATGTATGATAATTACACTAATTACGTTACTAAACAAGCAATTACAAAAATGATGCAGATATAAATTAAAGCTTATTATTTAGTAATAAGGCAATTCACCCAAGCAAAAAATCTCAGAAATATTACAAAAATGTTTTAGGGTATTCCCATGGTATCCTGTCTTCTCTTGACCCCCATAACTCTGCCTGGACTTTGCTCTGCGCTGGTGGTCATTGAGCATTTACCCAAAATCAACAGCTCTCCATGCTTGGATTTCCACTAGCAGAACATGTGATACTCCCTGAGGTGTCATCGATCTTTCGTTGTCTCTGTAGCACATTCACTCCTTATGCAAGACTAACTTTTATTGTAAAACTTAATTAAAATGATTACACAATGAAAATCATGACCATGACTATATATACTAGAGTTTCACTAGAATTATGCCAAGAGAATCTCTATATCCTGCTAACATACGCTTATTTGCCAGCGAAAAGAAAGCCTGCTAGATACAGCTTCAGCTTTGCACCCTTGTCAGTGTGAGGTCAGTCCAGTTGAGATTATCCGAGTAAGTGAAATAAAGGATTTCTCCTTCTAGGCTTGACTCTCCTGTGTAACTTGCATTTATTAAACTAGAGCCTCAACCAAGATAACAATCAGCCAAAAGCACAGATGGTATCTTGAAATGAGGAAATGTGAATCAGTGTAATCTATTCAGGAGGCTGTTTTCAAGACAAACCACAAACATTTAGTTTCAAACACCAAAACAGCTAAATTCTAAACACAGCAAAAGGTATTTCTAGAAACACATGCCTGCTAAGGATTAAAAAATAAGCTTGTTTGTTTCCATCATCAATCCTTTTCTTTCTGAATTTTGAACATGTGTGTTTCCTTTGCCCTTACGTGCTAATTAATCATATACATGAGGAAAAATACAAATGGGAAAAAAATCGGACTTGCCAGGCAGGAGCTTTCTGAAACATATTGCGTATTGTGACAATTGAGATCAGAAGCTGAAAAATACCATTGAATAGGTCCTTGAGAGATAAGAGGCAAGAAGAGAAGGAAAAAGGTTTTTAATAGAGGAAAAAAATGGGTAGTGCTTTAGCAAGTACAGACAGAGGTGTGTGGTAGTCATAAAAAAACGGAGCAACACAGTAGGTATTCCGAAGGAGCTGATAAGAGTCTTCAAACAGTGTTTCTTTAGTCACTGCAAGTGCATAAGAGAGAGAGAGAAAAAAAAAAAAACAAACTCAGATGTCTCAGAGGGAGAGCACTATTGAACAGGAAAAATTTATCCATCCTTTTTGAAATGAATGACAGTAAAAAAAACAGGAAAACTTTATCGGTCTTTTTTGAAATGAATGACAGTAAAAGAAGCAGTTACAATTTGACACCTAGAAGAGTAAACATAGCTCCTACTAAGGAAGTATTATATGGTATTCTTATTTTTCTTTCTAAAAGGGACTGATTCTTCATTTTAAAGTTCCCTTTTTATTCTACTAATTCAGGTTATGTCTCCAACCAGCACTGTATTAGACAGAAATCTAACTTGAATTTAAAATGTATTAGGAATTCAAAACTAGGTTATTTGGCAGTAAAGTTTAAGCTATTATTGTCTTAAACTTAGTTTCAGGAAATGTGCCAAATTTCATCCTCCTTCCTTCATGTCAAGACTTAGAATGCATTCCCATTATGTTGCAGGATTAAAAAAAAAAAGAAGAAAAAGAAAATTTTAGTAATCTTGAGGAAAAACTATTTTACAATTCTATGCAAATTTTACAAATGTGTCACAGTATCAGAGGAACTATGGAAAAGCATCCTTTATTCACCTGTCAAAAAGGAAAGAATGAAAGACAGAGCATGATCTCACTTTCCCACAACTATGCCGGTCTTTTGCAAAAATTAACCAACTTCTGCAATATTGAGATGGTAATTAAAGTGCGTAGAGTCTCTCAACAGCTTTTGCAGGCTCTGCCAATGGTCCCACTGCTGCTAAAATGATGCTTTAAAAACACAATTTTACCCCTGCCTTTGGGCGACATTCATCTCAGGGATCTCCTGAGGTAAAGCCCAATTGTTTTAAACTACCACACCAAAAAGCCTCCATCTGTAAGACTTCAGTAGAGAGTAATCTCCCAGTAATTGTTTTTTTTTTTCTCTAGGAAAGGCTGCTGAATTTTTGAGCAGGCTTTCCAAAAATCTCAGCATCTCATTAGTTTAATTTTATTCTAGATAGGAAAAAAGAAAGTGCTCACCTGCCATTTCTCCCCTTCCCTGTCACACTTAAAGGATTGCATTTTATCAAAATATTTTCTTAACTCTACTGTGACTTAACTTCAAATTACAGGTTCTCTTTTGAACTGTGTATATCGTTTCAGTGCTACAAATTCTGGCAAATTCATCTACTTTCTATCTTCCCACTTTCTTCTTCCCCACTTTTCCTATTTCACTCACATCTAGAACTTATATCTGAAGCACACTGCTACCCAAGCCCATGATTTCTTACTTCATCGTTGAATTAACTTATGCCAAAACAGTTCTCTTCCAAAGAAGAAAGAAATAGGACTCTTCAAAGGTATCTGTTCATTTCTTAATCTATCTGTGGGAGTTTCAACAATAGTAACAGTGGTAGAAAGGATTTAGTATTTTCTAGTCATTAATTTACCAATTGCCACTATGAGAAAAGTGTTTTTTTAATCCTTTTCAGTGCTGAGGAAAAGACACAAAAAGGTCCATAGCCTTGTGACTCAAAGACACAAGGGCACTACAAAGCCAAAAGAGCATCAAGCAGTGCCTAAATCTCTCAGGTCCCCAGTGCTCTGATCACCAGATAGCCCTGGCTATCAGGCCAGCAGTTCAGACAGGAATTGCCTTTGTAATTTGGATGCCAGTGCACAGAACTCACCTGTGAGCTTCTCAAGCCCAGCTCTTTCTTAGAGGAGTTCGCATCAATTTCAGTAGAAGAAGCTTGAAAGGATAGCTGTGATTATGTGAGTAACTGAGCACAAGCATATTTGAAAAGCAATTGCTTACACCGGAGGCTTGCGGTCTGAATCCGTCATCAGATTTTAACAAGGTAGGACACTTTTAAAGGTTTATGATTTTGAGTTTTGAATTTGAGTGAAATTTAAATTTGAGTTTTTTTTTTTAAATGCAGTTTTATTCAACATTGAAGGCAGTAAAAAATGCTTAAGCACTTCTTCTTTGAGAAGAAGTTTGAATTGAGAATATTGAGAAGAAACTCAATATTCTGCGACTATTTCAAGCTCTTAAGCATCAAGATCCTAATTGGCAGAGTTGTGTCCTCCAAGAGAAACATGGCAACAAGAAATAGGGAGGGCCTGGGAGATTTTGTTTTTTGATATTTGAATCAGAGAGGATATGTAATTCACTGTTCATATGAGAGACTGAGGAAGGAAGGGTACAATCCCAGTTTTAGATGCAGATTGAAGGATGCAATTAGGTATCCAGATAATTGGGTAATATGCACAGTATCTTAGATTAGGCTAAATGAAAGAAAAATCAGGATTTCTTGCACCTAGCTTCCAATAAATACTGCCTTTAACTTTCCTCCTTCTGTCCTTCCCTATCACTCTATCCATACGCTTTCATCCATTATCACTGGTCCCTCCAACTCCTTCCTCTGACTTCATCTGGAGAAAGATCTGCAGATGATATTCCTGAGAATCTATTATTTTCCCCTGCAGCTCTACCACTCTCCAGATTAGCTAGCAGTGCCTCTTTTCTGGTCCTTGTGCTGGTAATATCAGTTTGCATTTACCACTTTTCATGTTCCAGCTTCACCCTAGGTCCTTCTCACTTCACTGTAATCACAGGGGTTAATCACCGAGAACAATTTGCTCTATCAAATGCATAGCACCATCCTTAGCCTCCCATCAGAGCAAACTCACCTCTAACATGTTGTGCTGATGGGGCTGCTGCCAAAACCTCCACATGGATATTCAGAAACTCCCACCTCGGCCTGGAGGTGGCCTCTTCCTTCAGCTCTCAGCAGCTGGGGAACCTGAACTCAGTTGTCTTCCTCTCCATCCCCTTTATTTTATCTCTTGGCACAGGATTACCACCTATCTATCACTCAGAACCTTCACCCACTGTGACTGTTATTACATTTGCTGAACCAATTAAAAAGAAGAAGCATTAGAAGAAATTCAAAAGAACAGAAAATAAACCAGAATAATAGAACAGATCTCTACTTTCCCATTCCTTATTCAGAAACTACCCTAACTAAAAGTATTACACATTTGCAGCATTCGGTTGCAACAATTTATGGATCAAGAAGATTTAACCTAACTTTACAGAATAAAATAAAGAAGATCTTTAGTAATTCTCCAAAGGTTAATAATCCAGGGATAGATGGTAAAAGAGGCAGAACCTATTGACCCTATATCACCTCTCAACTGCAGGATAATTTAATATGAAGCTCCAGACAACAGATAAAATGAAATTCAATTTCTTTAGTACTTGATAAGCAACACGTGATATGACAGGTCAATATCAGAGACTCTTTGTAGAGATTATCTTCCTTTTTACGGAGATAGCAGTGAAAACAAAAGCTCTCACAGCTGTGTAAAAATCCCAGAGTATATTTCCTCACAACTAATTCTTAATGATAAAATTTATTACCCTGCTGTCAGTAAAAGAAAAACATGTGTCCCAGTGTTGTGACAAAATAATAATATAAATAAATAAATAAACAAAAACAGGATCCTGATTTTAAAAAAGTCTGACAAATTCCTTTGCTTTTGCTGTCTTTCACCAGGAATCCTAAATGCTGATTGCAATGCACAGTTTCAATTCCATTTACTGGCGGGGGGGAGGGAGTAGCTTTACTGACCAGCAGACAAAACATTACATGAAATGGAAAACAATGGGACCAATTTTAAAGCATGGAAACACTCTTCAGATAAAAAGTCAGTCCCCCTTGAACACCAGCATATACTGTCATTCAGTGCATACTGTTAGTGTTCATAATTCTTTTTTGATTTTTTTATTTTCTTCCCTTGATCTCCTCCTGGTACAGCATTACCCTCGGGAGCTGACTGAATATTTGTATTTTAACTGCACTGACTGAAATTCATGTTAATTTTAACAGCAATCCAGATCGATTTGACCGATGACACAGAATGGGACAACAAACGGCATTAAACTTTTGACTTGGAGGGTGAAATGCTTTGCTGAAATTCATGCAAGTTTTGAGAGAACGGCAGAGAGATGGAAGGGTTATATTGAATAAAAACTCTGACATACAAAAGCAAATGTATGACAATTATGAAAAGAGCAGAGTCAATTTGATTTAAGATAGCAACCTCATAATTTAAAGCAAGTGTTTCTGACAGAGGCTCTTTTAATTATCTTGCCCTGACATTTTAAAATAAAAATGACATAGGAAAAAAAATGCTCTCATTTTTCTGCAAATATTCTCAGTCTGAACAGCCACTGGAATTCCCCAGACTTGACTTTATGAGAACATGAGCCACTCTGTCCTGTGGCTTCTCCTGACCTTTACAGGATAGGTTTCTCCTTGGCGGGTGGGGAAATAAAAGAGGATTATTCTACACCATGGCTCCTGTGGCTTCCTTGCTTCATGCAAGGTCCTACAAAAACCAAATGTCCCCAAAAATCAAAAAAAAAATGTTAACTTTCCTGCTGCTGTAAAGAATTTCTTCTGAAAAGACTACTTATAAGAGCGGTATGAGTGAAAAGTAGTAGACAAAGCATGAAAGCTGCCAAATGCACAGTAAAAAACAAATAAACAACTTTTCCTCACTAGCGCGCTTCAGTCGCCTTATTCTCAATTACTACTTCTCTTATTAGTGAGCAGTGAATCATGGAAAAAGATTTTATACAGATACTGATGCTTCCTCACACCATAAACTCAGTTAAGATTGCTCTATATAAAAAAGTATCATTTGTCAGAAAGAACTGGACTAGAGCTAGCATAAATTTCAAAAGAAGATTAAAGTCTGAGCAAGAAAGCACATCAAACATGATCGCTTCTGTATATCTGTGTGTGATCTGCTGCCTGTTAAGGTATTCTTGGGCATCAGAATCTCTTAACTTTAAATATCTAGAACACAGATACATACTTTTAAATTAGCCAATTACGGTCAAAAAAAATTTAAAAAGCATATGTTTCAGCTTTAGGAGGAGAAAAATGATCTCTTAAAATCACCCAGTTCTCCACAGGCCAAGAAGGTAAAGGTGATGATAACTCAGACATCCATGCTATAAATATCATGTAGACTTTTACTACCTGTAGTTTGGACCTTTTGAATGGAATGTCCTTTAGTGTTTGGAGCACACTGGATGCACCCCTGTGATATATTTTCCACTTCGGTTTCAAGCAACATGTTTTCAGCATAAGGAAGAAGCTCTGCACTTCAAAGCAAACTAGTAACTGGGGACAATCAAGAGATTTTTCTTATGAAAATACATTTGTTACCAAAGCATTTGTTACCAAAAGCACTGACATAGTATCTCCCAGGCTCCAATCCATTTGCAAGTGAGCAAGAATCCACGGGGGCATTGTATGTTTAAGAATAGGTTAGCAACAAAATAATCACAAGGCAGTGTGATCTGTTTCAGAATATACATGATGAAGACCCTGAATTTCAAGAACTATTAATTTACAAATCCGGAAGAATTTACTTCAGACCCACCCCTAACAAATCTAAGCCTTACTCGAAATGCCTGTATTTCAGTAGAAATCCTGGATGGAGAACCTACACATCTCTGAGAGGTGACTGTGCCTGCCAAAGTGAAGTGTTTGCCGGGGAACCACCTACAGTCATGCAATGTGAAAGCAGGTATAGACCGTAGTGTAGAAATCCACCTGTCTGAATACGGCTCTATGGTTGGAAGAACTTATTTGCCTTAAAACCTCTAAAACAAGTTTCTTCAGCAGCTTCTCAGGATACCATATCTTAAAACAAAGTTTACATAAGAGCATATGTTATTTAATAGCATGATGATAATACAGGAAGGTTTGATTTATTCAAACATCCCAAGAATTCAATGGATTTCAGTCTAATTTCCTTGAATATCTCTTTCTCTTATGAGGGAACAATTCTTTAAATCCCATTCAAATTTCATTCCTCTGAATTAGAAAGATTTTGGTCATTTCAAGTTAGAGTTAAAGGCCAACTAGAGCCAAAGGTTAAAAAAAAAAAAAAAAAAAAAAGGAAAAAATCAACAGCACTGACCTCATCCTAGAACTACTACTTAGTTACTGGAATAATAACTCATTCTATATAAACAAGTTTTGGAATATCTTCTATTCCTCATACTCGAAAGATAAAAACCAGGACACCTGTCATACTTGTAAATACAGCTTCGAAGGTCTAGCCGAGGTACCCGTTTTTCAAATCTTGTGCTATGTCAGTGGCAGACAAATTTGAAATTCAGGCCTTTAATCTTTTTAAACTTGGAAGCCTTTTGAACATCAAAAAAAGTGAATTCAAATGAAGTTGAAAGGAAGAGTACAATCTGAAGTAATTTCAGCAGTCAGACAGAAACTGAAAAATTAACAGGTACATATTTTCACAGTAAAAACAGAAGGGATTTCTGGGCATCTCTTTTCCCTGTATGTTTAACACATACACGGGGAAAAATAAATACAGATGCAAACACAGAAAATGCTTTCCATATATCTAGCAGATTCTTCTATTCCTCATATAAAATGTGCAGCCGGAATAACAGGAGCAATGGCACATGGATTTACTTCGTTGCAAATGAAGGCTATAATGTGATTGCAAGAAAATCTGTGAGTTTTTTCTCCTTAGGTTTCATCTAGTAACTGACTTATTAAGCCAACTTACAAATTTCTTATTGATCACATATTTCAAGGAGCTGAAGAAAACATCTGAATTATTACATGGATAATCAGCTGTACTACAGTAGTTTCAGTAGCAATGAGGGGATATTCAATATATTTTAGAACATATCTTTTCAGATGCAAAATATAGCTGTCCTTTGCTTCAGAGGCATAGTAAATAGCAGAAATATAAGAGCACTACTGATGATTATTTGTCCATTCCCTCTTGATGTTATGTTTGTTCTATTGCCTCCATGCATGATTAACAGTGGTGTATCCTTCACAAGTGCTCAATAGTTGTGAACTCTTGTATTAGCTTTAGAGATTAGACATCCCTTGATAATAAATTCCATTGATTCCTCCAGTTTAGCTTAGCAGCAGAAATCCTACTGCATTTTTTTTTAGTTTAAATTAAAAGGAGATATATAGATGAGGAGGAGAGGAAATGCTGTGACCTCTTTAAACTCATTCCTCTAGACGAACGAGATATCTCTAGCGCTGTAAAACAGGCATCGCTATGTCAACAAGCATCAAGCTACAGCAGTAAACACAGGGGAAGGCTAAAATAAAACATTACAAAATTGTCAGGAAACCTGTCCAGAACCTCAATAGAAAAGATTATTTGTCTAAAGTCATGGCTGAATTACAAAATTAACAATAATGTCAAAAATGAACTTCCAACTTAAAAATTAGATGCATGGATATATTAAATAAGAATGGAAGACCTATTTTGGGAAAAAAGAACAACCTACAGATATATAAATATATATATATATATATATAAAATGAATATGTATTTATAGACTGAACATACCAACTGTACCCTCAAGAGTGAACTTCACCATTCAACACTATTAAGAAAGCATTTAAAAACATTTATTTGAATATAAATCATTGGCTTCCTTAGCTCATGCACATTTCTTTTGTCTCCAATGAACATTCATAGACATCATTTTATGTCTTTGTTTACAGACAATATATTCGAGAACCTAGGATGTTATGAGTATCAATGCAAAATGTCTATCATGGAGTAGCATGAATACGCAATGCAAAAGCTTTCTACAGATATCATTAATGCTTTAGTTCCTTTCTCCTGCATATAAAAATTGTAGTTCTCCAAGTCAGGAAGCAAAAGTATATGAAATAATGTGGCCAAACACAGACCACAGGTTGTAACAAATAAATTGTAAAAACCAAGAGAGATCCAGATCTTGAATTCATCACATCTGATGACTAAGGATTTGAAAACCACATGCAATAATTATGAAACTGTCTTAAAACTGCTTAGATAGATTAACACATATATATGTACACATGTAGACACAGAGTTGCCTGTGTATGTCATATGGAGCCTAACAGTGGGCAATTTTTATTCTGTTGCTATAATGCTTAGTTCATTATGCCACCACCCGTGTGCACACAAAACTCTTGATCTGACAAAATGCACTTTGCATCTTCTTCCTGCACATTTAATGAAACCTGCCCGGTTCCCCTTGCCTTGGCTCCCATTTCTGTCCAGCTGGTTTCTGTAGCCCCTCAATGCCCCGGGTGAAACCCTTGACCCTCCACCCGTGCCCTGCAGCCAGCAAGGGCTGGGATTTCTCTCTGGTCCCCAGTCCGCAAACTTGCCCTTCCAATACCATGTGTATAACAGATCGTAACAGAAATCACTAATAGAATGTAATACTTTCCCCAGTTTAAGGTATTTTAAATGAAAAGTCCTCTTTAGTTCGTCTCCAGCACACCTTATGCTGGTATTGTTTAACAAATATTTTATATGAAAAAAAAACCTCTGTGTATTTTAACACATGGCGTTTTAAATTCAACTGAATATTCAAGTAACTAATGTATTCCTGAGTAAAAACAAATGTATTCCTGAGTAAACAGGGGATGGCGTTTTAAATTCAACTGAATATTCGAGTAACTAGGAGACAAAAAAAAATGTATTCCTGAGTAAACAGGGAAAGTGGTGCTCAAGATTTCCTAACTTAAATGTCATGCAAAATATTCAAAAAAGCAGTTGAAATTTTGAATTTTTGAGGAAAGATGATTTTCTAAGTTCTTTAAAATGTATTTGGCAAGGAAAAAGGATGATATGGAATATTTGGTTTTTATGTTGACTAGCATTGGGACCTAATCCTGCAGAACCTTTGGCTACCAGAGGTGCCTTTGCTTGCAAGGCTCTGTAGAACTGAATTCACAAGCACCTCTCCTGTATTACGAGAAAGAGTCCTTGCTGCAAAGAACACCAAAGCAACAAAAAGCCTGCTCACAAAGGGGGGCAATGGCATGCTGGGGAAAGTGCTTTCTAAAGTATGCTGGGAAATCTAAATAATATATTTCCATTTAACATTCAGCTACATAAAATACTCTGAAAAATAATTTCCTGCTGCTTTACCTTCAGTCAGTGAGTGTTTCTCAAAACTATTGTTTTCTGTCTAGCAAAAACTTGGAAAATATAAAATAGTTCGCCCTACAGGAAAAAGTAATTTCTTTTAGAAACCTAATTTTCTCTTTGCAAACTTACTCTGAACAATTCTGTTTCATTCCACAGTCCCAGGACACTAAATGCTACTGAAAAATGATCAACTGTAAAACTAGATCAGTGATAACATAAAAAGGAGGTAAACCCAGTAGCTCCCTGGAAGGAGCAAAAGAAAAATCATTTTAGATGCTGTTGATGATAACTTATAATAATTTTAAAATAGGTTGCTCTGTAAAAAAATTGATTAATTAATGAGTATTTGGTCTTGCTTTATACAGAACAGATGGTGTCATTAAATGGAAAACCAAGAAACTTAGTTTCTATTCATAGGCAAACCTAAAGGATTAGTTATTCACTTGCAAAAGGAGTCACCGCTGTTTACTATGTGTTTTGTTATTCTAGATGTCCATCTAGTTCCAGCTGCCAATCATATTCAATTACCTTAGCACATTTTACCTTCCAAGAAGATACTGTATTAGCACAGTTGTCTTGGCTTCACAGTTATAACAAAACAACTGCTGATGTTACATTCAGACCAGCGCCGCTCTCACAGTCACCCGAGAGAGTGTCAATCATGCTTGCTGAGTAAGTGGAGCATTAAATTATTTTTTTTATGCCTATGTTGTACATGCTGAATCACTGTCATCACACAATCACTATAGAATACAAAAGGGAAAGGCTGCCAATTAGTCAAGTTGAGGCCACACAAGCACATGCAGTGCAGTTTGGAGATGCAGGCTAATTGCTGCGCTCCAGCATTATGTCACTTATAACAGATTTATTGCCAAGTGCAATAAATGCCTAAGGAAAAACAACAAAAACACCCAATTCCTTAATTCCTTCCCCACGATTTATTGCTGAAAAGTTTTAAAAGTCTGCTGAGTGTGTATTAGCTGATTGTTAAAGCTAGCTCCTTTCCTGTGTGATTCCTTACTTCTTCTGTATATTACTCTTTTGGAGACTGGCATAAAGTACACACACACTATCCACTACCATTCCCCCTTTTCACTATAATCAACCTACCAGCTCAGGACTTCTATCAACAACCAAGAAAATTTGCAGGATTAAAAATCTCCTGTAGAATTTCTTTAATATCTCTCCAGAATTCCTCACAGTTGGCTTTAAAACTTTCATGACTACTAATGAAGTGATTTTTTGACTTACATTCCAAATGCTCCTGATTCTTGACAGCTTTGTCATTCCCTTTCATGACTGCTGTGTTCATATTCATACCTACCTTACTATTAATCTCCCACTAGCCATCTTCCCCAAAATGACCTTCTGACTTTCTCCTTGAATTGAATCTTAAGATTATGGCAGTTTTTGCCTTCCCACAACCAGCTACTACTTTAATACCTAGCTGAAATTAATTTGAGATGAAACAATGACTTGCACTAACAGGAAAAATACAAAGGTAAATACATGTTACCTTTCTCTACACCCCTTCATGTGTTGCCTTTCACTTGGACATCTGGGAGGGATATTGAGTTATAGCACCATAGAGCAATTCAGAATGGAAGGGGCCTCTGGAGGGCAACCAGCTCAGAGTCTTTTGTGAATCTGGCTAATATCCTTTCACTTTTCTGATCTGTTCTACTATTCTAATCACCATTACAATGAATTAAATACATACTCTTGGTCTCTTTACCTACTACACTGTTATCCTATACTTTTCATCATTACAACAGAACAAGTAACAGGCGCTAATTGGTTTTGAGCAAAGGTTTTTAGATAGAGATTCGAGAGATTGATGGAAGATATGATTTCCACAGTAACCATTTAAATCAGGCCAGTTAGCTGAGGCAGATAACTAGCTCATTTTATAATGGCTTCTCTCATCATCAAGGAGAATATATAGTCTGAAAAGAAAGAGGACAACTTTATTTCAAGCATAATTCCTGAGCTGCTTTAGACTAAAACTCACCAGGGCTATAGGAATTTCTAAGAGAAGAATAATCCATGCTCTAACAAGTAGCAAGTGCCCCACAAAAAACACATACAAGGAAATGCAGAAGCCCAACATCCTCAGGTATTTTTTTCAGGAGGACAACAGATTGCTTGTTTTCTTTCAGAGATTAATGCTACTGCCCAACTGCACATCATTTGTTGAAGGTTTTAGATTTTTTTAAAAACCATTTTCAATCTGATTTTTTTTCCTAGATACCAAAAAAAAAAAACCAAAAACAAAAAAAAACTCTCAAGAAGAATTTTTTTTGAAATGTCTAGTTGTTTTCTTTGTTGCTGTTGGCTCATACTTGCCTAGCTTTCTTGATTAGACCATGATGGAATAGTGTGCTGAGAACTCTGCTGTCTATCATGGAAAGCATCCAAAATACTTTCTGAATTGGTTTTAATTATTTTCACATATCTTTGTTTTTATTATGTCTAACAGAACCTACAGCAATCCAAATTTATCTAAGCATAAAATGTCTGAAGGGTAAGTTATCCAGAGACTCATAAGAAACCAGTTTAAATAAAACAGTCTATAAAGGAAAGAGCTTTGGCTTCAGCAGTCCTGGTTGGAATCTTGAGTTTTACCAGAAGCCTAAAAGCCTGATTTAGTATTTATATACATAGATTTAGTATATACATACAATACATTTAGCATTTGGGGAAGACAAGTAACAAGGCCAAAAGTTTCTGGATTATTTTGTCAACAGAATAATATGCACTACTTGCAAAGGTAGGTGAAGTTTTAAAAGATCTGTTACCCTCATCTTCATTTGAGTAAAAAAGCCCAGCTACTTTAATTTCCTTAACATTCCTAAAAAAAAAAAAATACAAAAAAGAGACAGGAGTACAGAAGGATGAGAAATCACTTTAATGATACTATTATGAAATAAAAACAAATGACTGAGCTGTAGCTATGATTACAATTATGACTATGCTTTGCTACTGCACAGCTGATAATATGCTAGTAGCATTAGGTGGCTTGTACTACTGCTCGAGTTCAATTTCCTTCAGATAATGTATTTGGATTCCATAAAATGCCTCCTTGGTAAAACCAATAAGTGAATCCTGTGATAATTCCTCAGAGAGTTATAATTTATGGCAATTGTCTGTTTCCACCACTTTCCTTAGTAATTTGTTCCAATGATTAATAGCCTCCCTGTTAAAGATAAATAAGAGTGCCTTACTTCTAATTTGAATGAGCTTGGCCTCAGCATGCAGCCATTAGTGGCTCTTATATTTTTTCTCCTCTAGAATAGAGAGACCTTTTGAACCAGGTATTTTTTTCCCCTTATATGCTCTACAGCTGTAATCATCATCGCCTGACCTTTCCTCTTATAGACTTAAATGATTGAGCCTTTTTAAGTCAGTGACTATAAGACTACACTAACTCCTGTTGTAGCTCTTCTCTGTATTTCTCACAATTTCTCAGTTGTTTCAAAGCAGGAAACCAAATCTGCCTGCAGTGTATTAACATTGGTCATGCCAAAAACATGACGACTTTCTTTTAACTGCTGCTTTTTTTTTGCTGTGGCATTATAGCAAGAGCTACTGTAAATGGCTTATCTATGTCCTCCTGCATTTTCAAATTTACTGTACTACAGCTTCCAAATATATGTATTTATACGTACGAAGCTGCCCATAACATCTATACAGAATCCCCATTTTAGACTACTATGGAAGGAGGAGGGCTGAAACCAAAATCCTCAAAACATACTTAAACCTCAAAGCAATTTCATAAAAAATATTCACAAGATCCAGAGGTCACAATATTATGAGGACACAAGATCCAGAGGTCACAAAAATATTCACAAGATCCAGAGGTCACTATGATAATATTATAATGCTATAAGATTAAAGGATAGGCTCTGATGAAGGGCAGCTGACCTTATCTGCAAACATCTTCATTAGTTTGCTTTGCTCAGAGGCTAGAATTTCAAATATTTATATACAGATGAAATAAAATAGGGCTTAATTATCAACTGCTCAAGAAAATCTCAAAAATAAAACCAGAAAAGAATGTCAGTGCAGCAGGAGAGTGGGGGCATGCTGTGCCCCTATATAAACAACACAAAAAGTAGTCATGCTTGAGTGCAAAAAACAATCATACAATTCTTTCTCAAAGACTGGTGTCTTACTGAAAGACACCAAAGTTTCCCCAAGGACAACTTGAATTCGAGTCAGAGGCCAATCATAAAGACACCTCTCTGAAACCTAATCCCTTTGCCCATTTCAAATGTCCCCGCAGCTTTCGAGCAGGAAAAGAACACTATTGGGGATTTCACTAGCAGTTTTGCTTGTTTTTCTTCAGTGTTTTCAAAGCAGAACAGTTCAAATATCTGAACAAGTATCAACAGGACTAAAATAAAAGCAGATGGGTTCAGCTCATCGCCTTTCACTCATCTATAGTAGCTTCCATTTTTTCCCTTTCCAATCTACTATCTCCTGGCATCATCATCATTTCAGTGCTTGGAAGACAAAAATGCATTAGAAATTCAGAGGTTAGTGCTGAGGGTTCGGACGAAGGGGAATTCTTAATCCTAGGTACTTGCTTTTCCACTGTCTTCCCTAATCCAGATGTGGATTAGGCAGAAGAATGACCTCCCACCCCATGAGATTTCAGACTTGGGCTGAGCCTGGGCACGTGGTACGTTCTCTGCTAACTCTACCAGCCTGAGAACCAGCCAAACTTGTTCTGAAATTAGCTTTGCGGAATAAAACAAGTAGCATGAAGTTAGACCCAGACTCACATACCTTAAGTTTCTGGATAAAAACAAAAGTTTCCTTTTGTAATGCTATTTTAGCAGCCAGCAGCAGTCACAGGGCAGTAACTGGGAGTGAGAGTGTTGGACAACTCTCTGGGATCCCTGGCAGACCCCAGAACCCTGTGTCCCTCTGCATCCTCTTCCTCCTGCCCTCCTCAGCTTCCTCAATCCTCCTATTCCAAACACATAGAAGATCAGGTACACTGGACTCTACTACAGCATCTGGAGAAACATAGACTCCACTGCCATGATCTGATCTCACCAAGTTACCAGCAATTCCAGATGTCTTGTTTCCCTCGCCAACACAAAATTTTAATGTGTTTTTCATTTTGACTCATAAAGAAAAGACAGGGAGCAGAGGCAGTCACGGTGAACATGAAACTACCACAAAATATGTTTACATTCTTCAAAATATGTTTACACTCTTCACAGCAATCAGAAAAGCATTTTAAAAGCTGGCAATACTGTACTTCATTCTCTGCACCATCTGACTCCCTTTCATCAGGAAGGGTGACAGTTGTCCTGGAAAGGATGGCCAGGAGCACACCCTCCACATTGTGTTGTATGGTCAGTCAGAGACCAGGAAATACAGTCAACATCGGGGTGCAGGATGGCACAACAGCCCTTACTTCAGGTGCCCCGATTCAAATCGCAGGGCCAGACCCCTGGACTTCTCCTTACTCTGTCACGTTTCTACCAGGGTTTTGGCCTGAAAGGGGCATCTTGGCCAAGTTCAGGTCTTGGATGGACCAAACCAGTTGGGTCGCTGTGCTGCTCTGAGGATTATGGCTGGGAGCCTGGGAGGGTTTCTGCCCTGCACTTGCCTCCACCAGCATCCCTCCTGCACACAAATAAACCATCCCACACAGACAGGGAAGGCACTTCTGCTTCTGACTGTCTTTGGGCTGCGCTGCATGAACAAGTCTCCTCCTCTGATCTCCTTTACTCTCATGAAAGGATATTATAAATCAATAAACATGCTGTTAAATTGATTTTTTCGGGGGTTGAGACATTAGATGCTGAATTAAATAAGCCTGACATAAAATAAAATTCCAGCAGAGGAAATCTCAGATTCTGAACTGAATTAACACAGTTGAAAAACTCCCCAAGTCTTCAACATCTCTAGCTTCATGCTGGACTTAGGCCAAATCAAGACAACATACCTAATAATGGCATAGTAGTGAACTTGCCAAACACCTCAGAAAAAAATCCTATAAACTAGGGCTACAGCTAATTCACAACGCAGTGTACAAGTACTTTAAATTATTCGTTATGCTTTAGCTTGCCCACTTAGAACTTCATTTGTCAATATATTGATAATCACCTAACCTTTATAAACCAGCTTCTCTATTTCCTCTGAGCATTTTTACTTTTTACTAAATGAAGTAATTATTCAGTGGTAAAGTTAGCCAGTCTTCTAATTCACCTCCTCCTGTAGAGAATCAGTACATTGAATACTTATTAATGATCCCATTTCAGAATCAACCTCTTGTCATTTGAAGGATGAGATATTTATTTCCATTTGTACTGTGCAGCTACCTAACAGGTATTCTCTCCTGTGTCACAGTTATCAAGTTCCTACACAGTTTTTATGCTACTAGCAATATCAAACTCCAGTGTTGTGTACAAACACAGCACAGCTGGCTCTGTTCACAGGTGTGCTATCCAGAGAGTAACTCGCTCTATGAGGAAAAACACTGAATTTAATTTATTCTTTCTCCCAAACATAGTTAGAACAAATTAATACTTTGCAAAATGGTAATGTAAATATCTAATAAATATGTAACAATGCAATGTAAATATGGAATAATCTAAATTAAATAATCCTACAGAAAATTAATATCCTAAATAATCATTTTCTGGGAAAGTGGTGTAATTAACGAACATAAACATTCTCCCTTTTTGTTTCCAAAACTGCTTATTTGGTTTTGCTAACCAATTCTGTCTCTGAATGCCAGCCCAATAAAGCCAAAGAGGCAAATGGCAGAATGCCGTTTTGTATTGCAAGTAATCTTAGCTCTAGTTAATAGCTGGCATCTTTTCAGCTGATTTATATGCTCTTTATAAACAACATCCCAATACATGTACACAGTTCTACACTTTACATTTATTCAATACGAAATATCACAATGTCTTTACTGAAAGAAAAAAAAAGAGGGAACTGTAATAGAAGCCCATTTTGCTTCCCATTGCCGGTGTAAATTATTCTATTGCTGGGATTCTTACTCATAATTACTCGAGTTTAAGGGGAGTAAAACTATAGGCTATGTAAGACAAATATTCCATTTCAGAATATACAGTAGTTAAAA
>NW_010578799.1:276021-294101 GCF_000705375.1 Tinamus guttatus | reverse complement strand
TGCAAAAATGTTAGGAAACAATTTTAATTTAGCATTGAATTACAGAGTTATCCGAGTTGCTTAATTTAAACTTTAATTAGTTAGTTTTATTGTGTTCCCACTGCATAATGAAACTTTGTTATAAGCAGTTGCCCTCAAAAGTTTATTAGAGTTGATGATAACAAAAGATAAAAAAAGCAATCCAAACATTTAGTTTGACATTCCCTTAATAGAAAACAAAAATCAGAGAAAAGGTCATCCATTTTTAACTTCTTCCAAAATTTGGAGTGCTGTGGGGTTTTTGTGGGGTTTTTTTGTGTGTTTTTGTTTTTTTTTATCAGATTTTTTATTGTTATTTTATATTGTCCTATACTTTCAAGCTTTCTAGTATATAACAAATGATTAATCTCTTTCCCCAATCATATAGAATCAAGCCCACTGCATTATTTTATATTTTCATACATGACCCCTCTGTAGGAAAATAGCAATCATCACTCCTGCTTGCTTCTAACACAAAACTGGTAAACCGAACAGCATTTTTCATAACTGTTCAAAGAAGATCTAACCCTGTATAGTCAGGACAGCCTTTCAGTTTTGGAATATGTTACATTATAAAACCACTTTGGGATAGAATGCCTTGCTGCTGAAACAGTACATTTCTATGCTGGTTGGCAAGAATAAATATCATAAGAAAGAAATTAAGATGATTTATAATCAACTCACAAGATTAGATATTTCAGAACTGCCAAAAATATATAATCAGAGATAGAAGAGATGAAACACCTAGTGCAATGACAGATATACTCAAAATTATGGAGGTAGCAGGAGTAACAAACCCACAAAGAGAAGGGAAAAAAAAAACAAACAAACACAAGGCCTCCTACATTCCTCTCACATGACATTTGTTTTGCATTGGATATTTACTTCCCAGCTACTCCACATAAAATACCACTAAATAAAAGTCTTCACATTTGATATGCTATGAAGCTGCTACAATTATTCTCTTGATATTCTTGACAGCCATTGTTGACCTTTTACCATTTGCTGCAATTTTGCATAACAAGAATAATGCAAGTGACATTTTCACTGCAGGAAAACTGATGAAAGAGAGAAACATTTTAACACTTAGGATGACTCCTTCCTGCTGCAGGTCTTGCGATTCAAGTGCTTGTTGCGATGGACAGGACGAGATACAGCCACGCAGCCCGCGAGCACCCGGCACCATCCAGGCCTTTCCTTTTCCCCACAACACACATCCACTCATAGAAACTGTAATATTTTAATTAAGTTCATATTTATGTGCAAATGAAAAGGATTCCATTTTTCCATGGATTCTCAAAGTTCTTTTTGTTTAATAATAATTTTAAATTTAAAAAAAGAATCTTCAAGAAAGACAAACATTTTGTTCTACAATTACCTCTGCATACGAAATTTCTCACCTTTGCCAAACTTTATTACAAAAAACTCACAGAGCGTTAATACTTTTAGGTTGTAATAAAAAGCATAGTTACAAAATGGGTATAAACTTACGATGGACTTATCCATTTTTGATCTTCTAGCTACAAATCATCACAAACTGCACTAGAATCCAATCCAAAGTACATGCAATTTACTCTTTTACATATGAAGGGGGGGAAAAAAAAGTAATTTTGAAAACTCCAAAGGAATTCTTCATACCAGCTGCCTCTCCCTCCCTGAATGACTGCCTGTTTGGACTTTGTATCTCTCAAAACGTCAAAGGGAATTTTAAACACATTGTAATGTTTGGTGGCTTTTCGCAGAAACCAGTGCAGAGATTATATAGCACCTGCTCCTCTGCTTCACTTTCCTTTCTTAGGTTACATATCAGCCTGGGGAGCTGAATTTAGTTGTCCTCCGCCACACACGCAAGAAGAGCCGTTAACCCCCTCATGAGTGGAGAAGCACAAGTCACTTTGCAGAGTACCTCTAGTGTTTAGAGACACCTCATTTCATGATACAAGGGCAGTTAACACCTGTAAAGTAATTATACCTACCAAATGTTGTTGGCCTGAATTATGAATATATAATTGTCCCTGCCATCTGTTAATTATACTAGTTGAATCCCTTATTTAATCATATACACTTACGTGACATCTACAAACTTTTGCAATAGCTTTACAAATGCTATGCTTGCGTTCAGGCAGAACTGAGCCACTGCGCGTGTGTGTCACAAGGAAACAACGTGGTTGTGCTCGAGGCCAGGTTTTGCAGCAGCTCAACAAGATGAAAAGGCAGTTTGTGCTGGCCATCTCCTCAGCATGTACACACCGGATAGCAGCAATAAAGCCAAACGGGGAGTTTCCAGGAGAGGCACATGCATCAGCTGTCAGCAAGAGGAACAGCTGGAGGGAAAACATGGAGGAGAAGAAAGGAAACTGACAAGTTGGGAGATGCGGAAAGAGGGATAGCTTGGAAAACTTGACCTACTGAGAAAGCAGCTCATGCAAGTGGGTTGAAAATTGTTTTCTGCTCCCCAGGCTAATGATTGATTCTTTTGAGCAATCATAGATAAGGAACACATGCCAAAAATTGAGGTATATCCACAATTTGCAAACCACACTACAACTTCAGCACTCAGTGCTTGCTCATCTCCTCTCTGGTCCTTCTAAATCATCTATGAATGAGACCCACTTGGGACTGGTTTAACATTTCATATATTTTGCTGCTTTCCAAAGTTAATAGAAGATATAATTTGCATTGTCTTTGTTGATGCTGACCAAAACAGAGTTTCATGGCAGCAAAAGGGCAAGTTCTGGACATATATCAGAAAGTCATGCTCAGAAGAAATCTACAGGATTTCCAGAGCAGGTAAAGTGATGGAGGGTGCTTTGAAAGAGATCTCCAGGGATCACCACCCCATATACCTTAGGGCTAGTTTCCAACACACTCGGAGGGTTTTCTGCTCTGACACCATCATCCCAGTCCAACCAAACTCCGTTCTGCCTCCCTCATGTGCTTCCCTCCAACTCCTGGTATGGCTTTCTACTCTGCCCACACCTACAGCCACCTTATCCCTAACAAAGCACATCCCATTAGGTCCAGGAAAACACAAATGAGGAAAATTAAAATATCTTACAGGAACACAAAGCAAAACTCTCCTGAAAGTGCTTTAATACCAAGGACAGGAGAAAATGGTGCTGTGTGTGCATATTTTGGAGAACAGCATTCTAAATTATTCTGAAACTTTTAATGCAGATTTTCATGTTTCTAAGATTACCTCTCTGACTTTCCATTGCAAATAAGTAGCCATTACAATGCAAACCAAAGCGCTGCTGCTAACCCAGCACTGCGGGAAAAGTTGCCCCCAGGCAAAATGTAGTATTGAAATATAAAGCAGGTTCTCATCATTTGAGCATTCAAGTTATTACTTTAACTAGCAATATTTGCATTCACTGAAATTAAATATGTACACATTACCCCCTCCCTTTTTTTTTCTGTCTTGGAGAAAAACAGTGAACTTTAATTGAAAGGAAATTTAACTTTAAAAAATCCTTGTATAAATATATCATTAAAACAAACAGTAGGCAAGAAATATGCATAAAAGATTCATGCAAGTGTGAGGATAGCTGTCATCTCACAGAAATCAATTTATAAGATGGTACAATAAAGTCAGTCCCATCTTTATCTCCTCCATCTTCACAGCTGGCTGTATTCCACACTGCTCAAAACTGCTGACCTTTCTCAAAACTCCTAAAAATTTCCACAGCTGCTTGAACATTAATCTGGAATTCGCAGTTGAACTCTGCTGGTGATCAAGTTCAAATAGCTGGAACAGTGTTTCTAACCCAGGGTGGTCAGGGATAGCAGCTGCACAGGCATACGGAATATAACCTGGATGTCCCCAAAAGCCCAGGAACACGGGACAGGTACGACTAATGTTAATTTCCACCAAGCAGGATAGCCGCTCTAGGTATCAGGCAAATATTAGTATTTTTAATGACAAATGCTAATTCAGTTTACCAAAAACCTGCAGCATCCTTGTACTGGATATCAGCCGAGATGTAAAAATTTAAAAGCAGCTTTTTCTAGCAATTCAACTCAAAACTCAAAGAAACTGATTCAAATAAATCCACTTACTCTAATCTGCAACTGTCTGCACAATAAAATAATAACACATATTATAATATTATTTATTAATATAATATAATAATATTATATATTATATATATGTAACATATATTATATAATTATTTAATATGTTATGTAACATATTATTCTACAATATATAATATATAGTATAATTATACATAGTATATGTATATAATAATAACAATATATATTAAAATAATCTGTATTTGCCTTGCTTGATATGGCTACAAAAGAAAAAAAAATAGTTTAGATCTGGACTGCAAGATTCTTCCTGGAATGACACTGTAAATAAGCACTTGACATCATCTTCATTTATAGTAGAGATCCTGTATTTCATAAGCTTCCCCACTTCTCCTAGAAAGCGGCTGCAATACCACATCACAGTTCCCAGGGCAAAAGGCAGCACGTAGCCTGGAGCTTACATGCTAAAGCGCTTCCCAAAAGAGCCAAGCGAGAAGTGCGAATTGTCCTAGTAGAGTCACTGGAAATAATCATCTACCCGCCCAGGGAAAAAAAAAGCAAATCAAACTCTGGGAATCTGGGAGCCTTTCCCCAGGGTCCCCTATAGGATGAGGCTGCTGTTGACTGCAGTGGTTTGGAGCTGACCCTGAGTCCCCACAGCCAAGGTCTGGCTGGGCAAGATGCATGCTTAGAGCCCTGGTACATTCATCAATGGACCTAATGGGTAGGTAAAACCTTACTGTACTCACACGAAGGTCCATCACCTAATCTAAGCTTGCTGATGCCAAGCTTGCTCCTACACATCGCAGAAATATCCGAAATCTCCAAAATTTCCCAAAATTTGCAGACAATGCCTCTGTACAAATTTGGAGGAAATTAAGTAAATTTTATTTGGATCAATTATAGAATTAATCAAGCACTGCAATTTATAGGAGAGTCACCAAATAACTAACAATACATTAAAGGGGTGCCTAAGTGTACAAACAAAGTAAGTCTGGGATGATAAAGCCTGGGGAGGGTAAAGGTCCCTCCCTATTGCAAAGGGGTGCCTAAGTGTACAAACAAAGTCTGGGATGATAAAGCCTAGGGAGGGTAAAGGTCCCTCTCCATTGCTCAGAGACTCTGTGTAAAGACAACTTGCTAGAACTTGTAAAGACAACTTTCTCTGAAGGAAATATAAGAAATAACTTGAAGTCACATGCTGGGATTCTTCCAATTAAAGGAATTTCATTGAGTATCACAAATATATCACCAAGAATTATGGGCTCAAATATTAACATTCTAGCTATTCTTCTATGGATCTTACCACTTATTTTGGTACTATTTTCTCTTTTTTTTCTTGAGTGAGTGACACATTAAAACCACATGAATTGAATTTGGTGAGAACAAGTACTGATGGGCACTCTGCCAAGAACGAGTGCTCAGAGGCAGCTGAGAAAAAGGTAAGAGACTTAACACTGATCCAAAAGAATAAAGGAGAATACTCGCCTGAAATTAGAGAGTCAATGAAGAAATTGGCAAAACATAGTCTGGCATAAGTAGAGCCAAATATCCCTTTAAATATGCTCACAGTATGTAAAACTAGCTCAGCTGAAAGCATACAAGTTTTCATCACCAATTACCACAGGAATTTTTCATATTGTTACAGACAGTAAGACTGAAAATTAATTCATACCATATGCCAAAACAAATATGCATTATTTTACTATTTGTATGTCATGCTCAAGACTGCATTATACAGACAGAAAACAAGTTACAGAAACTTTATTCGATTTTTAAGTCAAGGTCTCTATTTTTTTCCCCAAAATACACACACCACCCTATTCAACACAGCAGTGCTAGGTAAACAAGCAGGTATTTTAATCTCATTAGGTGCATACAAGCTAAGTACTTTCACAGACACTAAGCCTTTCAGTCTGTGGAAGGGCTTGTATGCCTAAAGGTTTGCTATTTTTTTCCATACTTAGCAGTTTTTCTTACATTGAGTAGTGAAGTCCCCATTGACTTTTAGCTGTAGCTGAGAAAAATCAGCACTTCTCTAGGTCACTCCCCCAGGATCTTGGTGCGGGGACTCACAGGACACTCTATTATTAATAATCACTTGTGAAACATCTGGGTTAAATAAGACCTACCTATTGTCACAGAGAAACTTCCAGAAAATCCAGGTTTTTGAGAGCAGCACTCAAATTCTTATATCAAAAGGCTATTCTTTCTCTTCTTGAAATCTTTTCCCTTATTTGCCCGTACCTTTCTACAGATCCAGTAAGGGTCCTACTGCCAAAAGACCCCTTAATTAAATAACTAATTCCTTTACTAGACACCCCAGAGCACAATCATCCTCTCCACTGAAGGAGCTAAAGATTGCTCCTCATGAGACAATTGCACACACCCTGAAAAGGCACAAATAAGTGACTGTACTGGCAATCAAAACCTGGCATTTCCGAGCTAACGAAGGCTTCACTTTCACACCTGCGTACAATTCTTCATAGAACCATTAGTGCCATTATGCAGATATCCACCAGAGTCCTCAGGAGCTTTGAGCTTTCAGATCCTCAGAGAGACACCTGAAGCTTGGAGCTAATGGGCCCAAAGGGAGGGAACGAAGGCCCGTGGTGCTTCCATGGACAATGGTGTCAGTGGGACGAGACATTCTGTTGTCAGGAGTTTCATAACTTCTTGGCATTTGAAGAATGGTGATATGCAGGCCTTGGGCTACAATTCAGACTCAGTTTTCTTTAAAGCTGAACCTTTCCTATCTATCCGCTAGGCCATCCATCACCCAAATATGTTTTTTTTTTCCTGTTCTTCATTAGTTTCACTCGTCTTTCCAGTACTACTACTCCGACACAGACTCTTCTGCTTTGACTCCAAGGCTTCTCTTCACATCACTGGCTTTTCAGTCTGCCCTAGTCACAGGATCGCAGAACAGCTGAGATTGGAAGGGGCCTCTGGTGTTTATCTAGTCTGACCCCTCTGCTTCAAAGCAGGATCAGCTAGAGAAGCTGCTCAAGAACCATGTTGAATCAGGTTTTGAGTATCTTCCAGGATAGAAACTCCACTACCTACCCTGGAAACTTGTTCCAGAGCTTGGCCTAATTAAAAAATAAATAAAAATAATAAAAAGCTTTTTCTTCTGTTTAAATGGGATTTCCTGTGTTTCAGTTTGTGACCATTACCTTCAGACACTGCAAACCACCGAGCAGTTGGCCTCCATCTTTACTCCCCTGCCAACAAGGTACACACTGACAAGATCCCCTTAGCTTTCTCTTCTCCAAGCTGAACAGTCCCAGCTCTCTCAGCTTCTCCTCATCTGAGAGATACTCCAGCCTCTTAATCATCTTTGTGGACTCCAGATTCCCCTCTCTAGTAGCACATTTGCTGTTGCCCCAGTTCTCTAACGTCCTCCTCCTTTTTCCCTGTTAGCAGACTCATCCCCTTATGTCTTGCCCAGTCATTTCCAGCCCCTATCCTTGGCTCCTCTACATCACTGCCTTCTCAAACCTGTTCAACATATGCTCTATAGCCACTGAATCTTTGGTCCCACTTTCCTTTCACACAGACTTTATGCCACAGTTTTTTTTCACCCTGTTTTCCAAATTCAGCCCTTGTTCTTATTTTCACTCGCCTCCCACAATGCCAGGAAATCACCAGACTGTGAAGATCACAGGGGGATGCAGACACGTTCTACTCCTCTTTAGCATGTAGAGGGCAACTGATATTTACTGGTTCAGCCCTGACTGGAAACACAAGACCTGGCTGAAAATATTGCTTTCTAGCTTCCTTCAAGCCCACATAGAGAAATTTATTAATACTCTTTGATGATGAAGACTACAATAGAATCCTATTCATTTATACTAATGCTGGGGGGATCCAGTCCTAAAGTTAATGAAACAGCAAGAAGAGCGCCTCACAGGATATACATCTTTGCATTCTTCTCTTCTCCATGGAAAAATGTAGCATTGCTTTATTTAAACTACCTCTGTAAGTCTGTAGCATGTTTTGTGAGAGCAAGTCTTAAAATAATAGACACTTTCATGTCAGCTGTATACCGTTAAACTTGCACTTACACATACGGGCAGAATGCTGCTTTGCATTGGACAAATTACAGAATGCAATGGATAAATTACAAAATACATTGATTAGAAAGACCTTCTCTTTAGAGAAAGACCATCCTACATAACAGTGGAAACCCACAATGGATGTGCTGTGCAAAAGATCAAGTAATCACAGCAGCCTTTGTATAATTAAAAGCAGCTCTAACTCTGGCATTCTTTCAAGCACTGAAAGACAAGTTGAGTGTTTGCAGTTCTGGCAATTTTCCAAATCTGAGATGTGCCAGGCAGGAATATCTCCTTTCCTTGATAACTAAACATGAACTATTAATGGAGGGGGGAAGAGGGAGGGGAGAGAGAGTTGAAGGGAAACCTGACCTAGCAGAGATCAGTAGGGAACTCTGGCAGATTATGAACGTGCTCTGCTGTACATGTACATGAGGCAAAGCCATTTGGATGCAGATAATCACTTAACTAGGTGTCAGTGTTGAAATTAGCTGTTTTCCTCCTGAAATCTTCCCCCAATGCTGACCTCTGTAACAGATAATAACACTCTGATCTCACTGAAGGTACAGCTGAAGAGCCTGCAGTTTTCTCAAAAAAGGGAGGAATCTGAGAAGCAGGATAATGTCACCCCTTAGGTGCCACAGCAGAATTTCATGGTCACAAAATATACAGAGTGCATGTAAGCAGTATCCATGCTAGAAAGGAAAGGAAAACTTCCTTCCACTTGTCTTATGAACTAACTAGAGTTGACCATTTAAATGCAAAGAATATATCTCTACCTTGGCTTAATTAGATTAAAATAGAGGTAACTGATGTTGTGAAGTTTCATAATTGGATTCAAAAGTTACTAGCTGCTCTTGTTTACTCTGATCTTTTCCCTAAAGTAAAATATCACCCTGTGGAATAATATGTATATAAAGCATTTAAATAAATTAGGCTCATTTATGCATATGCAATCTTTCTTTAAAGCTCAAAATTGGAGTTTTCTTCAGCCAAAAATGACAAGGCACTGCATTATAATTTACCATGGTAATAAAAATTATAAAGAAATTGTGCAACATTAAAGAGCAATTATGTCTTGAAAGTATAGTCTTAAAAATCAGTATTTTTCAAAGGTATAGCTCTCTGTTTCCCATGTGGAATTTGAAAACTGAGAAAAAATAAATCATAACTGCATTTGAGATCGGGATACAGAATAACAGGGAGAATGCTGGCTAATATTTAATTTCACCTGCAGATTAAACTGAATACACGTGGTTTTCCTTAATGTTAATGTTTGACACCAGACTGCTGTTGAGTTTTAACGCTGATTTATTTTTAGTGTCATTGCATGGCTAATAAAGAACAAACAGGTCTATAACCAGATGCAGAGTCAACATACGAGTGCAAAGAGAATAACGGAATAGCTCTTTGCTGATATTTACAATACGATTATAATGAATTAGCTCTGATAGACTGAAAAAATAACATTTATAATTATTCTGATTAGAACTACCGAGATTCCACTTCCTTATCTAAGTGTTCTTGAAGAAAAAAAAGGCAGATTTTTTGAAAGAACCATTTACTTTTTTATCTTGAAATTCTACAGGTCAGGTAACAAACTACCTTATTTCTAAAATATCAATGAGATAGGAAAAAGTGAAATTATACAAAGGTCCATGAAAAAGGAGGTAAGATGTAACCTTCCTCCCTTAACCTACTATTTAAGAGACAAATGTAACATGTGACATTTAAAGTACCTGTGGAACTTTCCCTTGGACAGGAAACATCAATAAACTATATAGCTCTACTACACTTTGAGCATGTGAAATTCTGCTTTCAAAGGAATTTTTACATAATGATATAAGCACGGTTCTTTTTAATGAAAATGTGACTTACAGAAAAAGAGAAAGTGTGTTTTTTATCCACACTTTTTTTCTTTTTTAAACAACTTACTTTCTTATTATTTACCGGACAAGAAGACTTTCTCCAATATCGAATCATAGACTCATTAGAGTTGGAAAAGACCTTCAAGATGATCATCACCATCACCACCCTGCCTGCTTAACCATGTCCCTTATCTACACATTTCTCCAAAACTGCCAGAGACTGTGTTTCCATAACCTCCCTCAGCAGCCTGTTCCAATGCTTTACCACTCTTTCTGTGCAGAAATTTTTTCCTAATAAAACTGACTCACCACAAGGCCAATCCCAAAATAAAGGTAACTAGATTCTAGGCTAGAAGAAGGATAAATAGGCTTCGAATAAAAGCTAACGCTATTTGAAGTCCACAACAATACAGTGGTATCCATACCGGCAATGCCACCAGAATCACTTTTGGTAGATGCCACGTGAGTCCCATTAACCCAGCATGCAAGGATGTTTGCTTTCCTCGGAGAAACTGTGCTTTTGCATGTTCAAGGGATAAACACAAATGCACTGGGAAGAACAGGAACTGGATTCATCCTCATGATCACTTTCAAAGGACATACACTATTCTGTATCCATGCTTGCACAGCAGGTAGCAGGGTAGACAATCTACTATCAGGATTCACAAACATCATTATGGTACAAATGATAATTACCACCACTGACAATTACCACTAACACTGGCTAATCCAACTTTGTTTTACTGGTTTTATGTTCATCCTAAAGAAATGAGTTTAATATTTGCAGAAAGGCTGCTCAGTATTTTATTTGCAGGCCACCACCAATACTTCAGAGGATTTTTCTTTCTTTTCACTCTAGAAGAAAAAGTCAGAGACATCTTACCTGCAGCCCGTGTCACACCTATTTTATTTTACTAATAGGCACGGAGTTTATTTTTCAAATCCTATAGATTCAGTATTAGACGATATAAGTCACAGGGCTGAGAAACTAACAGCATGAAAAGCTACCAGCATTGGAAATGCCTAAGAACTAATGCATCTTCTTCCTCCTAATGAATGTCAAGGGAAGCAATTGCTAGCTAGCAGCCAAAATGAAACTGGGAAGCAAAGGAAAATACTGATCAAGGCACACCAAGACTGCGAGCAGCTTTGCAGAGTATTTCTTTGTAAAACCTTGTGCGAACACGGAGCGCACAGCTACACACACATCATCTAACCCGTCTGCATGTTACACTTCTACCCAATGAGGGCAAACAATTCGCTCTAATGAAACTTAAGTGTATCAATGACAGTCAGATATGTTTTGCATTACATAGCTAGGAAGATTACATATCTCCTCCATATAAAAATTAACTTCACTAACCCCATGAACAATAATTACAATCAGCTAACACAAAAACACAACATGGAAAAATGCACCCTGCAATTTCTCTCCTCAGCAAAATTATGCTGTGCAGACGGGAGGGTATCCTGTCACTTAACCCAGGATGAATGCACCAATATAAGCTAATGACTTTTCCTCATTTATTCGAGACTCCTTCAAATCATTGGCTACTTAAAACAAAATATATGCTACACAAAGACTCTTCTGGGCATCAACATGAATATAATCCAACCCATTTCTGTGCCTCAGTTTGGAACACATTTTATTTTCTGGAATGTAAAACCAGAAACCCAGAACAAGGTAACTATTTCCTGCAGGTCAAATAGAATGGCAGGGATTCAAAGCAAGCCACGAAGCCTTTCTAAGAACATTAACAAAACAAAATGATTAAGAAAAGAGATTGGGATTTCTACCACAAAAGCATATTAGATTATGTTAATTATGTTTATAATTATGCACAAAGAAAATTTTAAGAAGAGTTAAATATGTTATTACTTATACAAAAATCCAAATCAAATTGCTTTTTAAATTGTGACCCCCCCCCCCCCCCAAAAAAAAGAGGATATCAGTGGTCGTTATATGAAAATTTACCTGTGACTGTATTGCAAATTAAATCATTGGAGGAGAAATTGGCTGAGCAGCAAGATGAAAAAGAAGAGAAACACATAAAATTCTGACAAAAAAAGCCTATTTCCATAGGAGGGGGACTCCGATCTGGAGTGAAGCAACATAATCAGGTCTGTTTAAGAAACAATTTATGACAATTTTGAAGAAATTTCTTCTCTCTTCCACCTTTCCTGCAAGACTAGCAGGCCGATTAAAGAAACAGTTATATTAATATCATTAATTTCAATAACAACACAATAGATTAAGCTACCCATCATGAAAAACAGTTTAGGTCACAATCAAGTCTGTATTTAATAAAGCTTTAGATGTGTTAAAGCATAAATATGATGCTTGTGAAAACAAAAATGTATTTCAAAACAGTGGATATGCTATTTGACAAAAAATGTAAACATAAAGCTATGAATTTTACCGTACAAAAAGATACTGAAGGGAATTTTTGAAGATAAACTATTTCTCATCAAACAAAAAGTGAATTATCTCTACCTGTGCAATTCATCAAGAAAGCGTCATTTCCTAAGAGCAAGAAATTGCTATTTGCTAAGAAAAGACCCGATGCTAAGTGCGTAAGATTCATCCTCATGTTCTAGCCTCTCACTGGCTCTGTCTGCCCAGCATTTCATAAAGTGTCAAGAACAAAAACCTGACATCTATTGCTATATATAGCAATATATATAGCGTAATTTACAGAGTGAAGGATCAGATACATAAGTAGCATTTTATGAGAATTACATGTCCAATTAAGTCATATGATATGAGTCTAGATGATCTCTAGAGGTCCCTTCCAACCCTAAGCATTCTATGATTCTATGATTCTATGATATTTTACAGTATATCTTACATGCCAACATACCTTACACGAAATTACTTTTGGCAGAGGAAACCGTCATATTAAGAAACTGAATACAGTTTTGATGAACTTCTCTTTTCTTTAAGCAGCTAGTTTAATCAGCAAGGTCTTTCTCTGCTGGATGCTTTCGAAATCTGAACCTTAAAATGCTTTATTGTTGATTAGCTCAAGTGCATTCCTGTACACTGATAGAGTTATGGATTAAACGGATTAGGAGTTCAACTTGACTCTATTTTACCATGACCTTTGGCATGTGTCACAAAAAGGATACAGAAAATCAGGCTACCCCTAAGAAACTCCAGTGATGGTTGGCAGTTTCTTGAACATCTACTTGATTTGGAAGCTGGGTTTGAGGACAGTGAAGGAAATTATGTACACGAACAGTATTCATACCTCATACATGAACAGTGTTTGTACCTCATACGGTTTGTCACAGACTTCGACTCTGCCTAAAAGTACCAAATTCTCTTGGACTTCCTCAAGTCTTTATCCTATCTGATGAATCTCAGACTTTCTCGTAATGGCAAATAGGTGGGGGTGGTCAGAGAAAATAACAGTATTGGTAGCTTCGGACCAGAATAAAACCATAAACCCTTCAGTTGCAATCACCAGCAACCCACAGCTTGAGCACCCTCCTCCAGTTATCGCACCAATAGGAGGGTGCAGGGGTAGCTCTGTGCACAAGCTCAAAAAGCAGCACAAATTCATTCATTTTCAGTTTTAAAATTCAAATTGAGCTGCCTGCAGAGACGCTGATAAGCTCTCTAGTAGAGTATAAAGTGTACACAGACCTTAAGATCTAGCACAGGTGGATTATGTGTAATGAAGTAAAAGGAATAAATATCATCCAGGGTGAACGAATCCATCACTACTCTTACCCATGCAAGCAAAACAAAGCACAAAACACAGCCAAAGTTATGAATATAAATATCTCAAAGAGTACATAAATATTATATTTACAAGAATGTGCCTTAGAGTTCTGAGTAAAATATGATATGCATTATAATTTTTTTAGGAAAATATAAAACAGAAACTAAGCAGATTTTTTTCTTCAAATGTTAGGCTAACAAGGAGTTACCAGAAGCAGGAAGGAAATCCTGGAAAGGAGATCAAGTTGAGAAGCACAACTTTTCTTCTCAGTTTTCAAGAAAAAAAAAAAAGAGAAGAAAAGCAAACATGAGAAAGAGGCAGTCATCCTGCCTTTTTATGAAAGGTCCATTAGCCAAATATCTGTAACACTAAGCACTCATGTGACTTCTGCCCAGCATTAATCTTCAGGGCTGTCACCAAGATAAATCTGTTATTCTTACTCATTTTAAAACAATCGATTTCTTCAGATTTGGTGTTAAATTCACATTTTATACATGACTTAGCTGCACAAATAAAAATGCATGCTTTTAATTTAAAAATGTAGCTAATAGGATAGTCCACAGCAATCAAAGAAATATCAGTATTCTTTCTATACAGTCACCACCTAGCACATATTATTTATCAAAGTACTAGACTTCTTAGCATCAAAAAAATCTGAAAGTTGAACTAGTGCTTAGATCATGAAAATATTATATGTCCCAATGTACATATCCGAAAAACTCAGTTTTAAATGTGAACAAAGTAATAGTTTACTGCGGTTTGACAATATGAAACTTCATATTTAGAGTCTATTGTATAAAAATTCTGGTGGAATTCTTATTCCCCCAGATCAAGTAACCTCAAAAACATACTACAGGGTGTTATCGGCAAAGTCAAAGCTTATTTCTTATGTTCACACAACACTTTCCAAGACAAAAGCAGTAGTCTTAATGAAGAATTTCTCTCTTCAAATCAACAGGTGCCCTAATTAACACTATTCTTTGTGGGTTTGTAGTAGCATGGAAAAAAAGACTAGATATTAACAAATATTTCTGATATGAAAAATATGCTATATTTCTGTCTTTCATCAGATCAACATCAGCATGAACTGTACTACAGCAAGCTGTTAACGCAGAATGGACTGGAATTATGGAATGAATACTCATATCCCCATCTCCTCTTCCATAAAACTGACATGAGCTCATAAAAAACACTTCTAAATTACGTCGTGTATTGAGACTACACTGTCAACTGAACGTCAGCTGAACATTGAAGATGTACTGCAAAAGCTTCAGTAACTGGCAATAAAACTACAATAATCTGATCATCTCCTATGAGTTAGAAATCTCAGTTGTCACGCGGGTATATTTCCCTTCAAATCTTCCATTCTCATCTCCAGCTTCCCCTCTCCCACCTCATCTGTCACATGTTAGTTCCATCTCCGATAGGGCCACAGCCATGAAATAGGTAATAGTGTTACAACCATGAAACGGGTAAAAGTGTTATCCAAGTTCCTACATGCTTTCTCTTGTCAGCTTTCATTCAGGTCCCCATAACAAATACAAGCCTTATTATTCCCCAAACAAAAAATTGCTTGGTATTTTCTTTGTATTTTCATATCTACCTCTAGCAAGCTCAATTTTTAAACTTAAGTTTCTAAATATTTTGCAATAATGACTGGCCTCTTTTCACATCTGTTCTGAGTATAGCATAGAGAATCCCTATGGGATGTAAGAGGAAAAAATGATGAGTTCTTTTTTCTGCAGTTCAGAAGAAATCCATTGTAAGTCTGTGAACACCAAGTGAATGACTAAGAAATGAAGAAAAAGCATGTGTTGGTATAATTATTTGGAATAAATATTAGTGAAAGTTATTCACAGTGATAATTCACAGAATAGTAGCAGATATAAAGTACTTTTATTCTTTTATGCCATCTCAGAAATAGGAACTCAATTCCAGGGAAAAAAAAATGGTAAGTGAGCTGGAGTGGAAATTAGCTTTGGTTGTAATTCTGTTCCGTTAAATGTGCCTTTTGGAATCACAACATATGGACAAATTCACAGTAAACTAGTGCTTCTTAACTACTGCATTTGCAAATGTTTGCTGAGGCAATGACAAGATGTAGAATTAATACTTTAATATTCTTTCTTAGCTAGTTTCATATCTTGTTTGCAAAATCTACAAGCACCGTGCAATTGCTTTGAATAGGAACATTTTTCAGTACAAATGAACAGCATAAAATACATCCACCAGAGGGCCAAAAATGGAAATATTCTGCCTGTTTTGTTATAATTAGCAAAGCACCTGCTTTGCTCAGTCCCATTGTTATCTTTTGAGATATAGCTTCTGAGTTTCTTCAGTCTGGGTGGAACTTTTACTCCTGTTTGCTCATTAGCAAACATGCCAGAAGTGCCCTGAAGGAACCGATTTGGCTTTCAGAGCCTCAGCTCTGAAGTAATCCAGTTCTAGCAGACATTCACAACTTTCATTCCACTCATCACTTACCCTTTTCTCCTCCAAACTGGACATAATTTAGTGGAAAGGTATTCGTAATATCTGCTTTAACATTAAAGCCACTCAAATAAGAAAAATATTGCTGACTGTAAAATGCAGAATAGCCAATTGCAGATAGTAGGGGGAAAAAAGAAAGTAATAAATTACAAGATTGTTCTTGTGCTCCAAGAGAAAAGATTTAGTGAGAGTGACAGATAAGACATTTTTTGGATTTTGAAGCTGTGGATGGGAAAATTTGAAATGTGAAGGTTTTTTTAGGGCCTTAAGTTAGCTCATTTATTTTCATATAAAGCCTTCGTAACAGCTCATTTTTATTGGAAAACTCATGCCATGGCCCAGTACGTAATGGTGCTTCACTACATCTTTTTAGGACCAGGGCAGCATAGACAGCAGCACAAGGTAGGGGACACTCAGGATGTGCTCAGATATCTTGGAGGTTTCGCAGCCGTTGCAGGCTGCTCTGCTCCTTCAGCAATACTCCCACCAGTACGTAAAGTGACTGATTTAAAACTTGCTCGGGTTTACCAGATTATGTCTGCCATGCAGATGCAACGTGAATAGGAAGCTGGAGAGAAATCCCCAAAGGGATGGCAATCACACTTAAGTACGTATATTATTTAATCATACTTAAGTAAAACACTCATTTTAGCATGCTATAGCCTCCTTTACTACGTAGATTAAGAAATTTTCTCTATTTAAAAAATGAATACTTCTAAGCATTCCCAAATCTTCATGCCTTCTTAAGTTACTCTGAAATCTGGAGTGATTGGTGGGGGTGCAGAATGAATTTCTGCCATGAATCCAGCCCACCTTTCTCTTCTGGTGAAGTCTGATGTTCTAACATACATTTTGCATACAACGTAACATTAATTCACAGCTCCAGACATGGTAGACAGTCTCTGTAGCTGCATATTTACCCTGGTAAATGCATCCATTCCCTTCATCAAAGCAAATTACTTGCAGCTACCTGGATTCTGCAAAAGAGCACATGGCTAGTGCTGATAACTTCTGATTTTTCTTTGATTTCATAATCTTTTAAGAATAAAAAATTATGCATCCTGCTGCACCCATTTCTTGCAGAGCAACCTTGGACTCCTACCCTTGCTTCCAACATTGGGTCAAAATATCCCAAACGCTCCCTAAAGACCTAAAGTCTTCTTTGCACCTGTTGCCCATGTTTATGCGAGGATATGAGAATGCTCTTTTCTCCTTAAAGTGAGCTCAGGTTTTGCTTGGACCCCTTAGAACCCAAGTCAGAAGAGGCTGAGAAACTAACCTAAAATGCAATCCCATGAGAAGCAGGAGATACAAAATCAAGGCACTCATGATCTCTGGTTGTGCTGAAGCAGCAAGGCATTTCAGAGACTAACGACTCAAGGAAGGCAACTAGATGGGCAGGAGCAACAGACCATAGAAGGTTTGGCCAAAGCTGGACTGCAGGGTGGCCTGATTAGTCACTAGGTGAGAACACTTACAATAGATGAAAAGGAATGAGCAAGAAGACAGCAGTATGTGATTTAGTAGGTCTCCAAATACAAAAAAATCAACAGAAGACTGAGCTTCATGGTATGTTTCATAGGGGATAATAAGAGACAAAAGGAGAGAAATGACAGATAGCTTTTCTCAGAGCTTCTTACTCTTGTGGCAACCTTTTTGAGAACTGGCAACATTTCTGAACAAAGACCGCGCCTGCTTTCTCCCTCTTGACTGCTTTGCGACTACAGAGTCAAAAGCATGATCGTAAACCATATTCCAAGATCAATAGTACAGGACAGAAGTATTCAGATTATAAAACTCTGATTAAAACAGAGAATTTTATCTGCAGTCAACCTACAGAAGAGGTTAAATGGCCAAAATATCCATTAACTTGTATAATTCTTTCC
>NW_010578799.1:230151-276011 GCF_000705375.1 Tinamus guttatus | reverse complement strand
TTCCCTATTTGCACCCCTTTTTTCTCCTTTTTAATAGACAAATTAGGAAAATTAATGAAAAAAAAAAGTTTGAAATCTTTGGATAATATCTTGTTCTGACCCCAAGAGGTATTACAATTTACTGAAAAACTGTATGCAATAACAATTTTATTTATTAAAAACATTGCTCAGTTTTTATGTTCAGAAGACAATAATTCTGCCCTATTTAGATAGTCAAATCTCTGTAACACACAAAATTTCACTCTGCTTTTGAGCTCCACTGGGCCAGGAACTACAAAACCCACTGAACCTTAAGCCTGATCTGCAGAACAGTTACACTGTGTAATCCAAATCAGGTATGAACTTGACACAGGGCATTTAGCTTTCCCTTAGGTCCGATTGTGTGTACAACACAAGTAGTCGCTCATTCTCTTGACTCTTTTACTTTAACACACTCAGTGGTCTATTAAGCAGTAAGATCTAACAGATCTAACATGGGAGGTCCCAAAAAAGAATGAGGGTGCTATGAGACAAGTTTTCCACCTCCCTAGCAGTATCCCAGCAGCTCTCCCCAGATTTCCCATGGAAAGCCCAGTAGATGTTGCTTGAAGGGGGCAGGCAGGGCAGACCGGAGGAGAGGGGAAGTTAGAGTGTCCCTCCACAGCCTGTGCTCTACGCACCCATGCACAACATCCAGCTCTGCCTCTTCAGGCTTACCCGGTCTACTACAACCACTTCAGGAATAACAACTCAAAAGACTTTTTAGAGAAAGAAGTGAACGTGTTCTACATGTTCATCTACAACAAGTAGATGAACCACTGTATTTCATACTTCTTTACGCAAAATGTATATCATCCCTTTGAGGGCTTGCAGACAATTCCATCATGCAAATTTTGGTCAGTCCAGGCAACAAGATCCCGCTCTTCCTTTTACCACAAACATTTCAGGACAGATTTTCTGTTTTTGGGAGAATATGGGGAGACTGTGCTCTTTGCTGTCTCTTGAGCACTGTCTATTGTCTTTAAAAAATAACCACCATTGTGGTATTTTAAGAAAGTTATATTACTAAACAAATGTTCTCTTCTTTAGAAAAAAAGTTACTCATCAGTGATTTTAGATAATTCTAGTCACTGTTTCATGCACAAAGCTAACTGTGAAAAACTTATCAGAATAGTAGATTAGGACAGCTGAGAATGGCAACCAAAAGTCAGCATTGCAGAATAAAATTAGATTAGTAACAGATCTTTTTGTCTATTTTTCACTTTCACTTTTCAGTTCCATCTATTTATGGAGCTTTGCTTTTGAAGGCTGGCAGTCTCAGGCAAAATGAACTATCCCAGGCAAAGACTTTAAAACTCCATAACTTGGCCCTGCTGAAAAGGACACTAGTGCAAGCATAGATCCATGTGGTGAACTAGTTTAGGGATCTTGCTGGAAGGGCCGGAATGACAGACTCTTGTCTAATCTGGCACCCCAAAACCTGTGTAGCCCATTAGAAGAGCAGATGCATGCATGAAAAGTGGAGGGAGGGACCCCTTTTGGCAAAAGTGTCAGCGTACTCTAGCTTATATAGGGAATTTATTGAGCACTACCATCAGACAAGTGGTTGGATCAGCACAACTGAGAAGGCAGGGCTTTTTTGAACTACTTCTGTCACTAACACGGAAACTCACTCTGTTTCAAAGCATTTCACTTCATAACATTCAGTGTGAGAAGTAGTCCTCATTGTAAAGATTTCAGATGAAAAAAAAAATGTATAAAAAAAATGAATGCTAGGAACTGGGTATTTAGTTTACTCATTTCTTCCAATTTCATTAGTTGGCATTTCACCCTTCACTTTTACCAGCTTCTTTCAGTGCATCTTAGGAGGGCCTTTATTAAGAACCTACTAGAAGCTAAAACAAATGGTATATATCTTCTCTTTTTTTTAAACTGTATTTTGTTAGTGCATACAGATAACTCTGACAAGATAACACCGAAAGGTTTACCCTTTCAGAAACTATTTCTGTATCCACAAAACACTCCATTCAACATGGCTAGCAACATCTCTGGTCTCTTTGCTCTTAATCTTGCATAAACACAGAACTCATTTAAATTTCTGTAATTCTGCTGGGGCTACTCAAATGAATAGCTACAGACATTTTTCTTTGCAGGGCTGGGATTTAATGATAATGTCACTTGAATTTTTTAGAATGATCACAGTCAACACTAGAGAAATTCTGACAAATGCATGAAAAAAAACATTTCAAAAGCAGTTCAGACACTTGGGGCTTCTTAGTCACTAAGGTGCTTTTTCAGAAATGTTATCTTAGAGCTTTTGTATTAAATTCTATACCTTTGTTTTATATGACAAAGACCACTTCAAAGTTGCCTGTGCCATGAAAAACGGGATCAGTTAGTGGAGAGTGAGATATTTGAAAACAAACAATACAAAAGAGATGTCACATCCCTGCAGTCTGGGCCACACTCAAAGGGCAGGGGGGCTCTGAATGACTTTTGTAATACTCTTCTAAAGGTTGCCAGAAACCCAGCTCACACAAACCAACTATTCATTGCTAAGAATCATGAAAGAAAGTAGCCTGTGGAATATATCAGCTAGTCTAGTTATGCTTAACTTCTATGAAAGGCCTTTCTACAAAAGATACCCTTATTGTCCGCACTGGTGGTAGTGTCAGAAGTACCCATCAGTATCCAGGTAAGTGACTAAGAAGTTTCTAAATGCTATTAAAACTCCCACTAAAGGCATTATGACTCTTGGCACTCGAGTTTTATGAGGAAGTAAGTAGTCTTACTTCTGCTTTAAAGTCACACTTTTTCCAAATCTCCTCAAAAGATTCAGCAGAGAAGGGGTTACAGCTGGAAGAGCTTGCAGCCCTGAGAGTTTGACCGCTTGGTCAGAGGGGGAGCAAAAGGCAAGGAATTAGAGGGCAATCCTCCTTATTAAAGTTCCAGAAGGAAAGCTAACACTAGCTTGTTGGAAATGAACAGCCACAAAAAGATATGTAATTAAATTTGTTCAGGGATTTCAAGGGTTTAAAATAGATGACAACTTGACAGGAGAAGTTCTGCCGCTAAAAACTAGACGAACACACACACACACAAAAAAATCTTAATTTTTTTTACAAGGTCAAATTAAAGCAAAAGCAGCTAATACTTACTTTTTGACAAAATTCAAAGCTTTAACAAGGATGAAGAAGACAGCATAATTCTGAGGGAACAGGATCAGGCTGTGTGCATTGTAAATCAACCAACAGGATATAATTAAGCAATAACATGTGGCAGGCATTAGCTACTGAGCAATCAGAAAACACAACAGATTTTAACAAAAATACTCATGGTTTACTTGTTACTTATCACAGTTTGTACAGCTTTCCAAGTGCTACATTGAGCATACATGGTATATATTCACTCTGCTGTAGATTTGTATACATCTATGCCAAAACATATCCGATAAAACCTTAATTACTTTTTCTTCATAAATAAAGGCCAGTTTCAAGGACTATCCAAAAGACAAGATCTTCTCTGTTGAGATCTCTGTGCAATCCTTGTATTAAATCAGGTGTTATCGGTGATGAAAGTAAACCTCGGCTCCACTAAACACGTGCTGACATATTTTTATGGTTGAGAACTCCTCTGTCCCCTCCTGTAACCCTTCTGCGATTCTCCTGGCAGCAGCCGGCCAGCCTACCGCACTGCAGAGAGGAGAGCAAAACAACCTTTTCTCCATGGGTACAACCAAAACAATGAAAACAACACTTAGGCACTTCCTTTTTAAAATATGTTTCGTGCCATGCCTCGGAGCTACATTGGTTACAAGTGAGCCACAATTGTACATTATAACTCCACCAATTTATATTCAACTGCAATGTTATTACTTTGTAGGCTGCAATTTAGTTTGGAGCCTCCGTAGCTGGGGCATGTTCCCGAGCAAAAAGTAATTTCTAATCAGATGAAGAACAAGCATCAATAACACTGCGACAGCAACACTCTAACATTTCCTCTTTAAAATAACATCATGCTTCTCTCAGAATAAGAGACCTCTGAGCAAAACAAAACAGTGTATTCTATACCGTGGAATACAATTTCACCTGGCATTTGTGTGAACAACTCATCTGCGCTGATGTTTTAACAGTTTGGCTTAATTGCCAACTGCAAAACGTATTGTGAAATATGCAGCTGTGTTACTGCTTCTGCAGTATGAGTTACGTGTACTTGTTTAATGATTTAGCAACCATTTCTGAAATTTTGCTCACATTTTGCAACTAATCCTTTTGCTATGCAGAATCATTTCTAAAAGTTCATTCCAAAAATGGCAAGCAAAGAACTATTAACATTTCCTACTTCCCTAATTATACTTATCATTTTTTTTTTCAGATCTCTATTCTTAAGCTTCCCTGACGAATAGAGAGGCTATTTTTTTTCCAGCAAAAATTTTGTGGGCATCACAGATTCTGCATTTCGGATTGTTATTGAAGCAAAAAGTTGCCTGGGCATTTTAAGCAGCTCATATTTCTTTTCCCATATGAACTCGTATAAGTATGTTCTTATTCTGCTTCTCTGCATTCAGGCTGAAATCATATAAGGGACTCCAAACCGACACAAGCACAGGGAGACCTTGATGGCACACATGGCCATTCATTCTGGCTCCTGGTTTTCAGATGTCACCTCCTCAGTGGATGTTGTGAGCACGTTGTGTGGACATGTGCTGTGAGCACGTTGTGCTGAGAACCCGGGCAAGCAACTTACATGATTCTCAAAAAAACAGTAAGTTTGAAGCTGCACCCCTAATTACTATAGGTAGTAGCACCAAACACTGCTGCGAAACCAAAGCGTCAGGCTGCCTCTTGCATACCTGCCCTTCAATTAAATTTTGCGCAGATATGCGTAGATTACTGGAAAGCACAAAAATTATCCTTGTGTTCAATTTACCCACTCTCAAGATATGAATCTGAAGTCAACGCAGCTACGTGATGTCCATATCCCTCAATAACCCAGTACAACATCCATCAGAGTCTAGATCTTCCCCGCTAACCCTCCCCAGAAAGCACAACGTGCAGATGTTCCATTACCATTTTGACATGAACATCCAACTACTCTTTCTCCTAAGATTCCTGGAATAAGTGATGGGCTCCTTAGTATATACCATCTGGCACAGACAGAACAATCTGATTCAGAGAAGTTGCTTATTTGTTCCCTACAAAAACTCTAACACTTTTTTATATATACATACGTATATATATGTGTGTGTATATATATGTATATAGTGTGTCTGTACATATATATACACACTCGCAGGTCCCCGCCTACTTTGCGCATTCTATGAGGAAAACACCAGGCTGCATTTTGGTCTCCAGATAGAGTATTTATGATGAGAGATGGGACTCCAGGTCTCGCAGATGAAAATTTGTATAAATACTGCACGGAACTGCAGGGAACCCTGGCTTTATTTCCTGCCTGACTGTCCTATTCCCACTTTGAGTCTTCCTCTCCCCCAAAACCAAATGGACATTACTAATTCACTTGTAAATTGACTTCCAGGCCTAAAAACTGCTTCATAACCATTTGCTAAGGGGGATTTCACCAAAGTAGTCCTGTGCAAGCAAGCCCATGGACTACATACATAAGAATTACTGAAGAAGTCATTTTCCTCACAACCTGTAAAACTGATATTGCACAACCCTGGCTGAAAAGTCTCCAAAAATAAACAATATGTTTATAACATTGCCCACGAAAGACGGCAGTTGAAGCACAGGTCGGTCCCTAAAATCTTATCCTTTATTAATATTTCCTCATGAAAAATAAGCTGCCATCAAAATATTACAGACTCATCACTAAATGTTCGGATCATGGTGGCAGAGAGTAATCATTGCAATATATGATAAAGGAAGTAATTTTCTCCTGGTAATTTCTTCAGCAATTTGTACCCATATGCAGCTTATATCGATTGTTTTGAAGCCCGGTCTCCTCTGACAGGAGCAAAATTCCGATAAAACACACTGATGAATGCCAAAAAAATATGTACTCTGTTAACAATTTTCAAATGTTAATTCTTATGCTGTCTAAAATTAGTCCACGTACGTGCTCACAAACCCACTGCGGTTTCAGCAGACGTCGCCTGCATGCCAAGCAGGACACGGCAGAGGCTCCCTGCTCTCCCGGCGAGGGCGCCTGAGCTCGAGCAAGCCGGTCCCATTCAGCAGAGCGCGCGCATCCCTGAGCCGCCGACCTGCCCTTGATCAGCCAAGTTTCTCCTCTTCTCCTCCCTGCCAAAAGTGAAAAATTTCTAGATCGGACACCGGGAGAAGGGAAACTTAGCAGACCCTTCGGATAATCTTGCCACCTAAGGAAACCTCCATAGATGAGCTGCGACCCTTTAGAAAGGTGAGTGAAGGGTGTATCAGTTAAGATATGTAGATCAGGATCAGCTAGCAGCATATACAAATTTAGAAATTAGAAATTCACTTAAAAAATTAATTTGAAAGAGTCATTCCTGGGAGCCAGGAGCCCACAAAACCCTTTTCCTTTGCTCTATTCAAGATCAGGAGCCCATATACTGTACTAACGGCTAATAAACTTATTGGTCAGTACAAGCCTACATCAAAATTATAAATGTAAGGCTGGATGAAAGTAAAATATCCAGAAAAATGTAGCTTACAGCTTTGTCAGTAATACAGGATGCCTGCTAGCCATAAAGCAGTTGTGCTGAGCTGAACTCACACAAAAATGGCACTTTGCTGCTGCTACATCAAACATACTGGCCACACATATTTGAAAAGGTGTGTGATGGTCACAACAGCACTAGAAGAAGAAACTGGAGTCTATGTCTGGCTGATGCACTTGGCCTGGAGGAAATGACATTCACCTCCCTTTTTCTTTAAATGCAAATGATGTAGTCACTCACCTTGCTTTCAATGCCTTCCATCTCCCCCAAAAAAGTGAGTTTTCAGAACTCTATCCCCCACCTACAGCAATCAAAATGGGGAGGGCTTTGTAAAAAGTGGACAGACAAGAGCTTTGAATCGCACAGCCCAGCTAGCCTCAGTTGCAGTCTCAAAGGTATACAGCGTAGATTGTGATCTCTGGATGAAAGATAACATTCACTTGCCAAGTTCTATTATATATACGTGTTTTTATGTTAGAAACTTGCTGTGAGCTCAATTTCCGCTGCATTTAGCCTTTATGTATCTTCACTGAATATAGAAAGAGGCAGGAAATATATACTTGGATTATGAAACAAAAGAAGCAGATTTCTACCCTGTAGAGGCTTTGACCTTGCAAGCTCCACATTTATTCCTCGGAGTAGACAGACTCTGAGGTAGGGCTCTGAGACACAAAACATTGAATTTTGGAAAGAAGCAGCAGCAGTAGCAATGTTAAAATAGCACTTTTCCAAGGCACAAGAGTTTGTGAAAGAATTCTGATTCAATCCTCCTTACTTTTAGAATTAAATGGGGGGGAAAAAGCATCTAAGGGAGCCTCAGTATTCTGCATGGCATCCCTGCCTTCTTACAAAGAAAAGAAGATTAGTCACTGTCACAAAACTCTCCTTCAAATACCGGTTGTGCCTCCACCCATGAGTCATTCATATTAACTTCTCAGGACAGGAGGTAGTTTTCCATTATCTCTCTTTATTTACACAGAGCATCTCTTGAGGGCAGAGCAAATTAGGTTTTCTTCCCTTCTGACCCTTTATTCACAGTAATTCCCTGGCTGGAGAGCAGAAGATACACACAATGACAAAAGGAACGGGCAGGAAAAGAAGCCTCAAACTGCATCGGACAGGCATTTCCTAGGAATAAGTTTCACTGAAGTTCTTCCACAGTCATCCAACAACTTATTGATTTATAGAGGAGGTAGTATTTAGTTCTAGCATGCATCTTGCGAGACCATTACTCCACCAGCAGCTTCCCACAATGTACAGGTTGCCCTGCAAAGCCCTAGCCTAAGAGAAAATGATTAGCAATCATCAGAGAGAAATCACAGCTGAGAAATCATAGCTGTTTACAGATTTATTAAGATACTAGCTGTTTTTCTTTGGGTTATATATCATCTGAGGTCCTTCATTTTCCCGCATTTTCATCAAATGCTCCAGATTAAGTCTCAAGTTTTTCACTCCACACTATTTGAAGAATCAGGTAGACTTTCACAGGGAGGAGACCAGCAGACAAGACAAAGATTATTTTGCACTGTGTTGCCTCTATAGCTCTTGTTCAATCCCAAACAATCTAGACTAACTTTTGGCTATTATTATTTTCTCCTTCTATGTTTTTTTTTTGCTAGTCCATGTGTGGGGCAGCACGTATGTAGGTATGTAACGTCTGAAGTGCCCTTTGCAAAATTCCAGGGGCCACCAGTGTTCCAAAGGCACTCCAGAGAAATGTTCCTGAGATGAGTCCACAAGGATATTTCCAGTCTACTACTGCACGTGCAGATAACATTTCTTGTGCAGCACCGGCTTTGTTTTTCCACCCACCCTGTAGTCTGTACTGACAAGCTCTGTTTGCCTTTCCATCTCCAGGATGCCACTATTTGGATTTTCTCTAGCATTCCTGATCAGGACTTCATTCTTCGCCAAAAAATTTGATCTGCTCACAATACTCTATCTTATCTGACACATTTACTGTTTTATCTGCAGAAAATTGTGGCTCTCCTGAGTAAGGTATCTAAGTCAGATACCTTTTAGCCATCTGGCCTCTAATCAAACGCTCTCCAGTTCTACTCAAACGCTTTCCTCATCCTGAGACACCTCCTCCAACACACATACAAAAAATAAAAATAAAAAATAGACAGCTTAGAAAATCACAAATTATTCCATGTTTTTATCTTCGTTTTGAGCTCTTTTCTGATGAACTTGTTGCCTGCATGTCTTATGTGAGTGCTGTGCACCTAACATTTCTGCGTTTCTGGAATGTATTTTTATCCACAAATTCCATTTCAGAAGTAAACAAAAATGTGAAGATCATCAAAATAAAAATAAAGCTACTTTGTGACTACTTTCCTACTGTTTGTAGCTCTTTGCTGCAGTTACAGAACGAAGTGTTTGAAAATCAGTTAGCTGTCCCCATTTCTGTTAGGTTTCAACTCAGAGTGGGTTTCTGATAGTTGAATTCTTTTCCCCTTGTAGACTTACTCCGTTCATTATTTTACATTCCATTCAAGAACTGATTAGAATCAAAGATCATAAGAGAAACAGGTTTCAGTTAGAATTACAGTTTAACGAAAGTGTACAATACAACTGATTTTAACTAATTATCACAAGATCATCTTAAAAGTCAAATGTTATTAATCATTAATATTTTTGCTGACTCAAATGCTGACTTATGTATTAACAAAGAAGCCAACCATGCATTAAAAGTCACAATTAATGAAGGCACAATTAATGCTGAAATTCCATTCTTAGATCATGTTAAAAATGTAATTAAAATAAGTTATAATTATTATTATATATAGCACTAATGAACCCATTTATGGAATTTAAATGCAATAAATTTTTAAGTATGTGTAAAGTAGCCCCCCTGGTACAACACAGGGGTTTTTTTTTGATCCTTTTCAAAGATTTTTTTTTCACCTCTTCTCCCTTCTGAATCAGTCAGCAACTGCAAAAAGCAAGAAATTGTGGAATACCCTTCATTTCCATGGCAATAGATTGAGAGATCAAACAGAAGAGTCTCACTTCACAGCTAAATTTATACAGTGGAAGAGACCAGGATATTCATAAAAAGGCAAAAGAAAACAAGCCCTCTTAGTCAGAAACAGTATTTCAGAAAAACAGGACAAAAACAAGACTGTGATAATGTCATCAACTTTTCTGTGCAGGAGCAGTAAGTCTTACGACAAAAGTCTCCTTTTGAATGCTGACAATTGGTATGAGAGTTATTAGAAATTCCCAGTTTGTAACACAGATGCAAGCAAACATATTTTAGTCTGTTTTCACTCACTCTATTTCTCCACATATGCCTAACAGATAATTGTGTATTTTATGATTATAGCTGCAAACTATTTAGAACACTATAGTTTAATGCTTATTTAAAGTCATGTCATGTCCTCATTGCCTACTGGGGTCTGTTTAAGTATTTAGTTTAGTACCAACCATTAAAAACAGTGGATCCATTACTTATAGAGTTGACATGAGTCCCATCACTTGTTCATTAAATATAGATATTTCTTCTCGTTTTTTCCCCTTTCATTTGTTCTTACGTTCACTGGCATATTGTTCTCTAACACAAAAGTGTTTGGCTAAGCGTGAAACAATACAGACTTATCGTATACAAGTCTGGCATTGCAATTCACATTAATGCATGTCTTCAAACATAATATAGGTATTTACCCAAACTTTCACATCTTTACATAGCAAATAATTTTGAAAGTAACATATCAGAAATAACTTCAAAAATAGCTTTAAAACCTCTCAATATTGGCTAGCTTTGCCAGGGTATACTGTTTAAAAATATAGCTCTCTTCAATTTGAGGTAATATCAAATTATGATGAATTTACAGATCAGGAAAAAGCTAATTTTGAGTTTATGATATAATACTTCTTCCTGATTACTAACATTTTGACAATGAACTTTCACTTCTCTTGTTTTTTTTTTCCTTTGTTTGTTTGCCCTTTTTTTTTTTTTTTTTTAAGGAGTGGCTAAAATACTTGTACCTAAATACATGGCTTCTTTCTAGCAGCTAGCAGACTCTCATAAAAATGTAAAGTTCTAAGATTTTTAAAAAATGGTTCAACCAAGAGAGCTACAAATCACAAACTTTATCTGTTTCTAAGAACTCTGGAAAACAAACAAACAAACAAATATACAAAAACCCACAGATGCCAACATTAAGATCAAATTTCCTTCATGTCAGAATCCCTCCTCTAACTTACCAGACTGTGTATACTGCAATACACAAGGTCCTGAAAGGTACATTAGATGAGGCTATCAACTTCATCTAGTGTTAAATGTCCATGCCAGCATCAATTTCATACAGACAGTGGTTTGGTCAGCACGGATCAATGATGGCTACATCATTTCCCTTAAGCTAGCCCCAAAATAAAGGTCTGGGCAGATACCAACAGCCCTTTGAAACACATGGCAACAGTAGAGCCAAATACTATTATTTTTCAGACAAGTTCAAGAATTCAAAACAAAAGAGCTGCTTCCCAACCCCAAATTGGCAGTTTTAGAGAGGGTCTGCTAAACCAAGAGAGTTGTTTTTTCACAGATTTCAGAGCAAAAATTCAGAAGGCCAAACATGAATTTGGTGGTGCTGGATGGAGAAGCTGGCAGACTTGTGATTTTTTCCCCCCCTCAAACAACAGGATAAGCAATTTCCCCCTTTCCTTTCAAGCAGAGGGGCTTTCCTTCACATAAATATGCCTTATAAATATAGTAAGAGCATTTGACAACAAGTGGGTACCAAGTTGCAGTCTTCAAACAGAAACACTGAACAGCTTGGTCCTGAATCAGAGGAAGCATCTTCCCCCATTGGACAAAAACATTCATTCTCTGCCTTTGTATTTGCAAGTCCCCAGAAAATTATGACTGGCAGTGAACTACTCCCTGCTTAAAAAAAAAGAAGAAAACAGAGATTTCAAATGAAATGATGCTGTGCATGACCCCAAGGGATACTCAGAGCTGTGAGATATTTTCAGTTCAAAAGAAAAAAAAAAGTTTATAATTCAGTCAAACTTTTTCTGTAGATGCGACACAATACATTTGCCGCCTGATATTTTTTTTTGTTTTATTTTTACCCTTTTAAAAATTTAACTTTGCTCAATTTTAAAACAAAACATTGTTTCAAAATCAAAGAAGAGGAGCCATCTCATTTTGAAACCGCCAAATTAAATATTTAGGCTCCCAATATTTTTCCTCAGCTGAAACTATGGGATGAATTTCATCAAAACAAGAAAACAGCTTTGATCAATGCAGTGCGGTGTCTTTCGGCTAATACTCTATTTGCATAAACAATTTCATCAAGCACTGCTACGAGCGTAATTGAGACCGCGGAAATGAGTCAATCTGCCTCATGGGTAATGTGCTATGGGAGGAAGACCGCGCCGCGGCGTAGGCTCAAGGACGGGTGCTGCGATAGCCACGCAACATTCCCCGCAGGCCTCCTGCCCAGGCCAGCCGTGAGGTGAAGGCTGCCAGAGATGAACACTTATGGAAAGGCTGAAAAAGTACGAGTCAACATGGTTGAAAAGTCCCCTGAACATGGTTGAGGCCCACCTAAAGAGGGGCTGCTGGGTGGCCACCCTGCGGCCAGCTTCCCTTCTTTCTCCTGGCTCAAGCATGAGCCTCACGCAGCCATGGGCAGCCAGCAAAAGCTATGCGGGCTCCAGAGCCATTTTCCAGTCAAATTCCAGTCTGTAGGATGACAGTAGGCTGGGGGAAGGGAACAGCTCGACCTGCTGCCATGACAAGCAGCGGCTTTTTTCAGGCCAAGGACACTTCCTTGCAAAGTAACAGCATGAGTGACTGCCCCTACAAGACTAATAACACAAGGCGGTGCGACAGTGCGACACAGGCAAAGGGACCGGGCGGCAGTAGAACTAAGGCATTTGGAAACAACTGGCTTATCCCGTGAAATTCCCTCGCAGTAACAAATGGTGCTTGGCTTCATAATTAGCAGTTTCGAGGGCCTTCCAGAATACGAATCCGGAGGAAACAAAACCTGAATAATGCATGAGTATGAGCTCGTGCTCTAGTAGCCCTATGTGGGTTGTCAGTGCCTATTCCAGCAGCTCGTTACGATTTATCTTCATCAGCCATGGGCTGAAATTACCAGACTCCAATTACTTTGCTTCCCGTGTTCAAGAGGAGAAAGAAGGGAAAAAAATGGAAAAAAAAAGAGTAATGTCAGGCCTACCACAGGAGATGGTTTAAAATGCCCGAGGTAAAGAAAGTAATCTACTGTTCTCTGACATTGGCTGCCTGAAAGTCATTCACATTAACAACCATTCAGACTTGTTTAGTGCAAACCAATTGCTTCTATTTTCCTCTTGTCAGTAACATTAGCTTCAATTCAAATTTAACACTCAGAAAATTTTAAAACACATAATGAAATTCAGTGAGGCTTGACAGGGGCATGGAAGGGTCTTGACAGAGCACATTGTTATTGAATTTATCTTCTTTAATTTGTTAATTTTGAAATTTCTATTTTAGGGAGAAAAATCTGATGATCTGTACTTCTACTCTCCCAGTGAAGGTGAGAGATTTATACTGATGTTTGCTGGCTTCACATTTCAGTTCTGCTCCTAACCTAACAAAGATCATGGAGGCAGAAAAAAAATAGATGCACTTAATTTAAGCTAACAAATTATGTGGTTATTTATGAGCACAACTTGAAGTTTAGTTACACAGTGAAGTACATTTAATAACTTAATATCCCATCACTATGAACACTTAGACTTGTAAAACAGGCCATTAACTTCTAAATACTTAAGGCTTATAAGGTTAATGCCTAGAGAGGGAGGGGGAAGTAGGTTAGGGAGTTAAACAGCAGTAACTGTCAGGCTGCTCAGATAAACAAGGAGACCTGCTTTCAACTCTGCTCTTCACCCCACACCCCACATTACTACACAGGAGAGCTAAAAGAAAGCTTTTAGCATTTTTCTCACTGTTAAATAAAATAAACAAAAGCCACCAGACACCCACCCACTCACCCACCCACCCACTCTCACTCTTCTTGGCCTAATGTATTGAAGGATATAATGCACAGATCAAGTTATATTACTAATGTGAATTCAGAACCTATTCCAAAAGACAACTTGTCATATACATTTTTGAGGGAGGGAAGAGAGGAGGGAGAAGATCAAGTTTTATTTTCTTTTGTATTTCTGCATTCAGAAAAGAAAGAAAATACATACAAACCTGTGGTAAATCTAACCGTATTTCAAGCAAATTAGCCCTGTTATAGACCTTTACACCATGACAATTCAGCTCAAGAAAAAGCCAAATCAACTCCTACATGCTACAGAAGTGGAAATAGCAAAGATTGGTATTACCCAGTTAATTGTTTCTAAGCGCTGTAATTCATTATTTGCAAATTAGCGGTAAAAAAATTACAGGCAGTAATTAATGTTGAATGGTTTGGGGGCAATAGCAGGTTTACAGACTAAATCAGATGGGTTGATAAGGGCCTGCTGTCTACAGCTTAGGCAACAGATCCTGTTAAACGATCATGACATTTCTTTTCTCTGTGCAACAATTTTCTTCTTTTTGAAGTGCATGGGAAAACTCTAGCTCAATTAATTACATACTATGCTCTGGGAAGGCTGCACAGTTACTTTGTGCTAGGATGCTTGGCGTCACCATAACATTTAGAACAAATTAAGAATCTGGTAGAGCAGTCTGTGGTTATAAAAGAATTTGACCTACTGCATTGTATTAACAAGAATATCCCTACTTTTACTAGAGGACTGAGCATGAAGCTGGGAACTCAAAGCCTGACACATCATGCCAGTTTTGCTGCTTGTGCTCACTGGCATGTACTGCTCTTTCCACTTCTATCACAAGTAATTTTACTATCATTCCACACCTCATCTACAGCAATAAATAATTTTAAATTACGCCCGTTTTAAGACCTAGACAGAACATATCCTTGGCAGATATATATTCAAGTGAAAGGACAGACAGATAATCAATTCCCTGGTACAGCAACTGAAAGTATGACCACTCCGGCAGTTAGCTAATTCCTGCCAGCCAGCAGTACTCTCCCTCAGGTCTCAGCCAGGGCAATGAACAGATCTCATTTTGGTCTGTGATAAAAAAAAATCCAGCAAGTTCAATTAAATCACCAACAAGGGGGATTCGGGTTAATGCACATGGCTGGCTCTGTGTTGCAGCAGGCAAACAGACCCCATGGCATTTTTGCTGCTCTCTGCTGTAAGGATGGCTAGGGAAGGAATGGGGATGCCACCCTAGAGAGGGACAACGGTCAGAAGATGGAGAACACCAGTGTCTCCAGCCATTTATAGGTATGGCAAAGAATGCAGTCAAAATGTAACGGAGCAAAGTAAAATTATTAGAAGTAAGCAAGGAGTTTAAGCCTTGCTGCTTTGCTTACAAGGAAAGGTATTCAGGGAAAAATATTCCAAGATGAAAAGGAAACTCAATGGGCTTTTCAGGAGCACTGAGACACAATTTTGATTATGTCCTTAAAAGTGATGTTCCTCCACACTTTTGAAAAATCACACTCCGTAGTCTACCTGGATTGATTTCATTTTCTGGCTGTTTTGAGTGAGGCTGTCTGAAGCACTCACATGGCAGATCCCATTTTACTTCTCGCTTTACAGAACTTAGGGACCATTTACTATGACATAGATCACACTGCTGTCATAAAGCTTTGCAAGCACTCCAGCTCTTTGGGATTGAAAGCATAGGAAAAGAAAAAGAAAACCTTCTTTTCTGATAAAAATCCAAAAATTCGTAACATTTAAAATCTACAGACATGAGATACACAGGTACTAAGTTTTCCATAATACCATGCAGGATATCGTCATTGATTTTCCAGGCACTCTAGGTACCAAACATTGGAATTATTTTCTATTTGGTACTGCTAACAGCTCAGAAGTTATTATTTCTATTAATTCTATTTTTTTGACACTTTCTTTTTTCATTTTTGATAAAACAGGAATATGACTCAAAGTGTTATTTAAATGTTGCCATTTCAGTAGAAGAAGCAAACTCCATCTTTCAAAAGCTAGGTTTCTTTTACAGGAAATTACTGCATTCGTTTATTATCCCTATCACATTTACAGTAATTCAGTCTTCTCTCTTTCCATCAATCCACATATTTCCTTGAGATAACTGAAGTTTAATGTTATTCTATACCCTTGCTTCAGTTCCTATTTTCTGTGGAAATTACAATGTGATAATAGGAACTTTTGGAAAAACAAACTAGCTATCTTTATGATTTTCCTTAAACTGCCTGAATTGGATTATTTAGAAAGACAACAAATGGCCTTTTGGAACTTATGAATTTGCTAAGAAATATTTTACGATTATAACTATCACAGCCAATGACTTTGCATAAGTATACTGAAGCCAAGTTCTTCATAGCACACACACGGAAGCAAGAGACAAGTAAAATTCATTCAATTATAAAGTATCTTCTCCCTAACAGGAAATGTAAGACAATACCTCTCTCCAGAAAAATCACAGTAGTGCAGTCTCTACATTTTGAGACTGCATACAATTTCCTGAACATTTCAGGACCTCAGGTTTGCATGCTGAAAGTTGAACTGCCTGAACATTTTTGAATATTAATAACAAATCTTCAGCATTAGGCTGAGCTTTCCACCAAAGAAACGTAATATCCTTCAAAGGCAAAGCTTGCAAGTGAGGGAGTCCAAGCATAACGAGACATTTCCAGATAAACTTTGGAAACAAACAGATCATACCTGATGACACTGGTACGCGCTGATGTCCCACCCTGTTTTCTAAAGGCTTGGTTATACCTAGAATCATATAGCTGTTTCAGAGCACAAGGTGTTTGGCGGATTTATGTTGTATTTTAAACCAAGCATGAGGTTTCATTCTATTTATGCTTAAAGCAAAGGATAAAATCATAAAAATCACAATACAGAGAGCTCAGCAAGCTGTGATTTAGAGAGCCCCTTCTCTTTATTTTCAAAAAGTGCTGGCTGATCATATCCTTTGAAAATGATGTACAGCTAAAGATTCTCCAGCTAAACATTAAATTGAAACAGTCCATCATTAGTTGCTATTTTAAGTTAGACAATTTTGAATATGGTGTTGTTTTCTGTTTCTTTTCCATCAGCAGTTAATTATCAAGACAGAGAGAGGTAGGGCCCCCTTCTTTCCATGGTGTGTTTCTTTTCCCATGCCAGGAGAGGACAAAGCTATATAAAGATATGAAAATATACTTGGGTACTTCATGCAAAGAACAGAACTAGAGCCTTTCTTGACCATGTAAAAGCAAATGTAAATGCTTACATGGAATAGGAGAAGAAACTAAGTGCATTAAATTCTGCCTTTTATACTTTAACTTTGGGCCAGATAAAGTGAAGTAATGTTATGTTTCATATGTGGGAATACATCCAATATCGCAATTAAAACCAGTAAAACAAGGCAACAAAATCAATACAAGAATTTTTTCTACTTAATAGTAAAATTTATAAAGCTAAATTACTTTATTGTCCATTATATTAGCATATACTTGGTAGCAAACACTTTTAAAATCAAATGTGCTTTTCAATTTAAACACCAACTACAAGAGTGCAGAAACACAGCCGTATGGGCTGTCATAAGGAAATAAATGGAAGCTGGCACTTTACTTAATTATACAAAAATGTAATATGAAATTGTTTTCTTGTGTGTTGTATTAGTGCCTTTCTTGTTATAAAATACTTTTGTATTACCTTTGTCAATGTAAGTTAGGCTTCCACGGGTTTTATTTCCATAAGAACATCCTTAAAATAATACACAAATGATATTGTGCTTATGTGTCTTGTAAATCAAATAGTGAACTGATGAAATAAGTTTCTAAATGCCATGAAACCTTTGTAATTCTTATTTGTCTTATAATGAAACTTTACAAAACAAAATAGTCCTTAAAGGATGCCGCCTTCAATACCCTGCCCCATGAACAATCAAGTTATAAATTTGTCAAAACTTAAAAAAGAACGATTTTGCATCCTGGCTACAGAAACTTCAAAACTGGTAAGAAATCTGTATTCATTAAAAATCAAATAGCAGAGAGAATGCTACCAGCAATTAATCTTCGTCCGGAGTCGCGTTATCATTTCAAGGTCAGGTTTCACTAGCCATGCCTCAGTGGGAGCTGGGTTTTGAAAAGATCACTAAACACTGCTCGCAAGGGAAACATCATTAAACACGTACTTGGAAAGCTGAAATTACTTGCAATTTCAATGACTACAGTAACTCCGCTGGCCTGCATCTACTCATTTATACTCCAGTCGGAACAAGATGCCATCCAGAAAGTTTTTGTGAGCTACCAATGTTATACCAATGGAACTGGTATATATAGAGAGAGTATGCCTGTGGAGTACACAATCCTCTCATTAATAACTGCTTTGCCAGTTTGACTGGAGGAGAAAATTCCCTTCTGACCATAAATTTGTACATTGTTTAACCCAGAAGGTGTCAGATGGGCACTTTTGGACTGATATAATTCTTTGACACTAATGTTTAAATTAAATGTTTCTTTCTTTCACTACATTCTTAAGTATTTTAAGTATCTTGCCTCTAAAAATAGCCGTTCCCACAACTCCATCCTTCTGATGAGCAGCTTCCAAATAGCATGTTGAACTCATGCCTGATTAAGTTTGTTACATGACTATGAGCAGTGTCACAGAGATGACCATTTGGAAAATGCAACTGAAAATATATCACTGCTTTTTTGCAAATTATACCTGTCAGGAACAGGCATAGCTTCGTCTATTTTTCCAAGCACATACAGTACTGGAGGTGAGGATTTTTTCTTTCACACGTATTATAATATACCCATGAGGGAAAATGGTTATAACAACATGACTAGCTATTAAAGATGTTATAACAATGGACAGAAGAGGTTTCAGTGTACTGAAACGATTGTTAACAAAGCTGCCAACCAGGGTATTTTTCTTGGAGCCAGCATATACTTAAATATAAAAATACATATTAGCACAATCATAAACATATATATTGATACATTCCTGCATGTTTGCATACGTATATATAGCGTTCCATCTCAAAAAGGATTTGCAAGGGCTAGGCTATAATCGGTTGGTTCCTAATCTCTTTCCCAGCTTTCCAATACAGTTTCAGCTGCTAAACCTGGGCCGACCTCAGGATCTTCTCATCACATTCTTGGTGTCCCTTCAGCCCAGAAGAGCACCTGCCCCACAGACCATCTGCTGAGGAAGCTGGGAAGCCACAGATTGCCTCCCTGCGTTAGCAGCCTTGTGAAGGAAGAAACAGAATTCATAAGCTTGCCAGACAACACAAGCTGGATGACGAAGCCTTGAGGCTGGAAGAGGAATAACTACCTTCAGCAACTACCTGGGGGTGAAATCCATCAGAGTCTGTTCCTGAGAGAACCTAAAAGACAGTAGGGATAGCATCTCAAGAGTGCTTTTCAAGATTTCTCTCCACCTCACTCTTTCTCCCTCTATTTTTAAAATAGGAAAGTCTGTCCTCTTGTATAAATACTTCAGATGATGCTGACAAAGAAAAGGATGGGGCGGAAGGGTTTTTGTAAGCAAATGCTGGCCTCACGGCTTCTGAGATTTGCTCTAGTAGTGCATAACTGTCGAGGGAGCAGAAGCACCCTCAGACAAAGCAAAAGGCCTGAGGGTCAGCACTTTGGGAGGATTTAGCATGCTTTCTGATAAGTCTCAGTATATACACAGTGATATTAGCCACACAAATCCAGAGGTTACACATTGCCAAAAAAACAAAAAAAACAAGATTTAAAGATGCTCCAAAACCACAAAACCACATACATTCACACAGAAAATCCTAGCAGTAGGAGAGGTGGGCATAGACTGTGCACGTCTATAAGACAAGAAGACACAAGGAAACACAGCTAGTTATGCCCGACTTGTGTTGTATCCAAGATCTTATAATAGTGGGAAAACATGTGTCATGGAAGGCAAATCAGAAACCTCCTGTTGCTAACCCTTTCCTCCTCAACAATAAAAAATCTCTGTGGCCATTTCAGAGCTGGAAGAGATATCTCCTCTAAAGCGATTTTGCCTGCTAAACAAATCAAGGTGAAGCCTGCTACACAAAAGCAATGCTTTACCTTAGCTAATGAACATCACTCACAGAACAATGCTCTAAAAGGTGCAAACTCAAGCAATTTAAGTTTTTTGCATGTTTTATGCATTTTAAGGCAAATAATTCTCTTTTGAATGTCAAAATGCATATTTGATGCATTTTTTTCTTCTCTATCTGCCAGCAGAAACATTCAAATGAAAGATTTGAAGGATTTTTTGTCTGATGTTGTTTTTAGCAGATTATATGCACAAAAAATACATTATAGTAAAGACAGCAAAATCAAATATCTAAGAGTTAGAAAATCCACCTTTGAAATATCAGTAACAAGTTTAATCCAGTTTACTTATGTATTGCAATATTATGTTTAAACAGATGATCTAATTTCACTTTCCTTAAGGCAGTATGGAATAATATAAGGAATAATATAATATCTTCCCACTTCTAAGTTAAAAAACACGTGAAATACTGCAATAAGAAGACAGTACATACATACACACTGCTGAGGAGACAGGGGAAAAGGACTGCCTCTCTCCAAACAATTGTGGGAATTAGCACAGACCCAAGCAGGCTTCTCCACTCAGGCTGGAGAACAGACTCCAAGAAGGGCCTTGAAGTTTCACGGTTTTTCTAATCTACAATAACACGTAGGCTACCAAAAAGCATATTGTAGACCCCTCTGCAGCAGCCTTCAAAGGAAGCTGGGTAGCTGTTGTCTCATTTCAGTCAGTATACAAAGCCTATTCACTATATATTAGCTGAGTACCAGCAGAGAAACAACTTGACAAGTCAGAAGCTGAAGCAATATGTGTCAAAGAGATTGAATTCCACTTTCATATTGGTATAGAAGAAGACAGCGCATGATCATTGCTTGCAGCATGTGGCTGTTTAGGGGATAATGCTAGCGCACCTTAGCACTGGGGAGTAATGGAAATTGTCTGTCTTGTTCTCATTCTTTCTGAGACAGGCACTTGTGATATGTCTTGTTACACTGCCAGGTCATTTCTCTCTTCAGGCTCCTTAAATATCACCTGTCCAAGTTGCGAATACATCTCACAAATAATGACATTATGCTTTGTCCCTTGCTAAATAGCAAGACGCTCGCTTTGCAAAGCAGGAAGTTACACTTTACCTGGCGAAATTAAAGCATTTTAGGCCAACCATTCTGCTGGAGCTTTCCTTCATAATGTTGCATGTCTGCATATGAGTGCTGAGCCCCCCAAAATCTGAGCCATACTCTTTAATGACCAATATTTGAGGTCTCCTCCATTCCTCCTAAAGAAGGATACATCCTGACACGGCTAAATTCAAAGAGGGAGGTTACAGTCTCTTCAGAAAGACAATTATTACAGTTTCATGCCAAAAATGGTATATGCAATGGCTTTTAAATGACATCACATCAACTGAGGAGAACCTTTTCCTATTAGAGAACATGTCTGCACTGTGTGTCTCATTTTCTCTCACCAATAACCACTCTGTGCACATAGAGCCTAAGCAGAAAATAATTCAGCAGACTCTGCTCCAAAATACAGACGTCCAGCACCTGAGACAAAAGAGAGACACTTCACTTCCATGAAATGTCAGTGTTATGAAATATTTAACTCTCACTACAAGCCCAGGCAGGCCTGATAAAGGCACAGGATGAAGGATAGACATAAGGACTGAGGACAAAAGGCCATAGTGTAAAAGATAGGAAGCTTTGCTTATTTATTTACTGACATTTATTACAACCCCTGCAAATTTGTTTCCAAACCTGTACTATTACTACCTATGTGGAAGGAGCTATGCCTGTAACAACTGAGAGTCACATGCAAACATGCCAGGGCAGAATGGCAGTTGTTCAGAGGGAGGAAAAAAAGATACATGGAGTCAATATGTATATGCTGAGAGAATATGCAAAGCATCTAAGAGATTAATTTAGGAGAACAAAGAGTGCAACCAGAACAGCCAACATTTTCTAATTTAAGACTGTCCACGAGGCATATTTTCAAACAATTAAAATATAGAGTGCTTCTGCAGAACTTGATCTGTGCAGATTGTAATAGTCTAGATAAAACATCACACGCTACAAGCAAAAATGTATATATTTTAGAGAGATCTTCAAATCACTTGGAGTCCAACAACTGTTAGACAGACTCAGGCAATATTGCCATCTTGACCTGGCAGATCCTGTCTTTAATACCAAGGTGGTAAGCTGGCTTGTAAAGACAATATTGATGTGTGGCAGCACTTTTGCTTCCACTATGGGATCAGATCAACATAACACAAGGAAAGCAAAAGACTTTATATAAATAACACTGCAGCTCATAAATCTAGGATGAAATAATCCACAGTAAGATATAAAGAATATGGAGATATATATATATATAGATATAGATATAGATTTCTATTCAATACTACTCATCTATATTTTTCCCTCACTGTAGAAACTAAAGGTATATGCTCTGAACAAGCTCATCAGTAAAACAACAGTGAAAAACGTCTGCCTGCTTAATTTAGCTTTCAAATGTGCATCACTACCCTTTCTGATTACAGCTAGATAAGATCATTTATATCTATGAAAAAATTTCTTGATTCTATTCTGTGCAAGTTCTTACATTACATGCATTACCTTAGGATCTGTGCACCTTCTCAACATTTATAGCTTCTATGATGTATTAGTTGTTCCCTCACCCACTGCTAAGGCAGAAAGATCTGTATTTTTTTGTTCTAACTTTTAATTTTGTTTCTTGGCCAAACGGGAGAGGACAGAAGGAAAAAAAAAAAAAAAAAGGAAAAAAGAAAAAAGGCAAGATGGTTCTGAGGCGAAGAGAGCAGGGTCTTTAATTATGGCTATTCAGAGGGTAGGAGACAAGTGCAAGGATAGTCACAGGAAATATTTAGTACAGAAAGAAACTGATCTCAACTCATTTCTATACAACATTATTGCTGCATTTTTTTTCTCTTACTGTTAGTAGAACCTGAGTATACAGAATCACAGAATGGTTAAGGTTGGAAGGGGCCTCTATGGAGGGGCCTCATCTAATCCAACACCTAGAGCTGTGACCAGGCGGGTTTTGAAGATCTCCAGAGAAGGAGACTCCACAACCTCTCTGGGCAGCCTGTTTCAGGGCTCTGTCACCCTCACAGGAAAGAAGTTCTTCCTCACATGGAGATGGAACTTCCTGTGTTTCAGCTTGTACCCACTATCCCTTGTCCTGTCGCTGGCTACCACCGAGGAGAGGTTGGCCCCACCCTCCCTACATTCACCCCTAAGGTGCTTGTACATATTGATCAGATCTCCTCTTAGTTTCTAGGCTAAACAGGCCTGGCTTGCTTAATCCAGACACAGAGAAATCATGGTTGAAAGCAGAGCAGTGGTACTAGTTGATTTTCAAGGGGGTTACCTCCATGGGACCATAAAATTATATCAGCTACAACTATTGTTACTGAATCAATTAAAAATTGCTCTCTAACCATCTTTAGTTTAATTAGTTTACTCTCTAAACTCATCTTTATTGTACTAAATTCTGATTACATACTAGTTATCTGTTGCGAGCATTCACATAACACCAAGATCTCATCTCAGAAAAAGCTTTAAAAAAACGTATAAGGTAAATGAATATGGCAGACCTCCCTAGTGAAAATGTACATATTAGCCCCACTGTCCAAATGGCCCTGGCACAAAGTCGACTGATTTGTTAAATGTGTTTCTTGACATGCAGTTCAGGGCTATCTTCTAATATCTTGACTTTCAGGAAACGTGGTGCGATGGAAATCATTTGCTTAACTGTAATCACCCAAACAGCTACAACTTCTAAATTGTGAATGCAGCACTTTCTGTTCTGAGTGGCAACCAGGCTCCCACATTTTGGCCTAATTGGTAGAGTTCATTTGGCAGAGAAAAGAGGGCACATAGCCAAATATATTATCACAGCTCCCTTGCGTTGAACATAATTCCATAAATAAAGGTAATAAACTGCAAAATGTGTGCTTGTGGTACTGTTAGACTCAGTGTCTGAAATGTTTAATTATCTGAGTGATAATTAAACATGCTGCCATTTCCAAGAGTAATGAAATACCTTTTGGCAATTAATAATGCCCTGAAAAACAAAACGCATAAGATTAAATATTTTAGGAAGGTAATCTGAGATGAAAATTATTAGTATACAAAAGAAATAGCTTGTTTTTCATGGAACAGGATTGGACATGTGAAACAAGAAAAACCCAGGTATGATTTTCACACACATGACAAATCACTGCGTACAATCGTGCCTGCGGCTACAAAAGACATGTTAATTCTAGTTACATCACCACCTTCACAGCAAGATATCATTTAGGGATTTTAAGTTTTAAAGTTTCTGCCAGGGTTTCTTTATTTTGCCTTCTTATTCAGCCTAAAAAACACCTCTTGTGTAACACCATATTTTCAATTCCACAGAATGGGATGCCACACAGATTTGGGGAGGAGGGTAAAGGTCTGGGTCAGAAATAAACCAGTTTGGCAGAGTATTTCAAATATGCAAAATATGCAACGTCAAAAGCTTTAAAACATTCTCTATAATTAAAGAAAGGCTGAGAAGCTTTGCTTCATTTATGCAGCCAAGGACTGCATTAAGTGTTTTAGCTAATGTCACCCAACTGACAGCTTGGTGATATCCACACTGAGGGGATACTTTGTAATCGACTTTCTCCTTTTCCCACTCTATAAATACAGCCTGTTTTTGTTGTACTGCAGCTGGCCAACCTGAAATACAGATTAACAGCAGCCAAATCAGGCCACTGTCAATTAGCATCTGGATTCTTTGTTATTTAGCATTTTTGGAATCTTTTGCCATACGCCAAGTTGATCAGTAGTTATATTTTCTTCATAAACAGCATAAAACTGATCTTGACATGACTCAAATAGAAATGTTCCATCCATTGGTATGTTTTTCGATACATCAGCTATTTCTATTCCATTTGAGTTTAGTTTAGTTTATTAATCAAAATGTTTTAGATCAATACATTACAGAAGAACTATATTGCCTTTATTAACAAGACCTATAATCTAATTTAAAAAAAAAAAAAAACACAAATTGTTCTGACAAGATCAGTAAAGATCAGTATTCTCTAAACCTGTTGACTTTCTCTAATTATGTTACTTTCTTAATTCTTCCTTAATCAAACACTGTATTGGCTGTTCCATTTTTTCTGTTTAGAATTAAAGCCAAGAAGACAAGCCTTTATTTAATTGGGTGAACCTGGTCCTTTATATGAGTATTGTTAATATTATTTTTTAAATCATTTGATTTGAAATGCCCAAGCTATCTGGTGCCCTTTTTTTTTTTTTTTTTTCTTCAAACGGGAATCAAAACCAAGTCACAATAGGAGTCTTGACAACCCATTTAAAGATCTGTTGATCAGACCTCCAGATTTCCTGATGTGTGACTTGACAACAGCTGCTGTTTAATATCCTCCTCAATCTATTGTTGCAAAGGAAGTCATTTCATTAACATACCATAGAAAAACATCATCTGGCCCATTCCCCCCTCTCAGTGAGAGCAGGAAGATTGACTGAGAAATTAAAATGAAGAAAATGAAATTCACTCAGTTCTGCCTGAGTCAGTCCAGGTTCAAATTAGGAGGAAAGAAAAGCATTACCTGCATTTTTATAAAATAAAGTTGCAAGAAGGAAAAAAAAATGAATATAAATTAAAATACCTCTCGTAGAATAAGGCCAAAATAATCTGCAGGCTCCTTTGCTTCCTGGACTGTACATTTAAATGCTGCAGTGACCACAGCAGTTTATGAAACCTTATTAAAATATTCCCTGTTTAATTTTTAATGGCGTGAAATACAAAAGTACAATAAAACCAGTTCTTTAAAACTGCAGGTGTCAAAACCAAGTTTGCTTTATTGTTGTTTTGTTTAGGTACTTACCAATCCTCAATCACTATATAGTAGTGATATAACAGTAATATTATCCTGTTAAAAACTGAGGCACCTTAATTATGGAGGCAAACTAAATTAAAAGATCGAGAACATTAATGAATCATGTTCAGAAAAATTTGTGCTATTTTCCAGTCAAAATTAAAAGTCATAGTTCAGGAAAGAGTTGCAATCTTCTGAAAGATTATTTTAACCTGCAGGCACATTCTTCAGAAGCAAAAACAGACTGGAAAAAAAACGCGAATATGAATGCCCAAACTTTGGAGAAATTACAAGCAGCTTCTGAGCGATCTGGCCTGGGTGCACCTCTTGCATTTTCAAGTGCTGCAGGATGAATTATTACCCACATCCCGTCTTCTACAGTGGGAATGGTGGCTGTGGATTAATGCACTGCCATACATTTGCTTGCCACAGACAGTGCTCCTCTCAGAAATGTGATCTATTGACTAGTTGCACATGCTCGGGATAAATCACTGAGGTCTCAGTGCTGTGGCAAGCTCTGCTCCACCAAAGGCAGATGCACGGCCTGAGATGAGAAAGGAGACAACAAAAATCATCCATGGAAAGGGCTGATGCCAGGTAGGCAATATGACTGCTCTCCTGCTAGGTAATTAAGCTGCCAAGGGTCCTTTCTTCTGGATAGAAGCACCACTGGCATGAGCAGGGGCAATCAGTGCAATAAGCAGTGCTGATCCATAAGACACTCCCTCAGTAACAAGTACCTCGCCATGGTATCCAAAGCCAATGGCAATATACCAGTCAAGAATATTAACTTCTTAGACCAAATTTGCTCAATTGTTTAAATGCCTTTTCCATATCATAGGCAACTGGTAAAACCATATGAAAAAAGAGAATAGTGCAGTCGGTATCTTCTAGTGAGATCTTAAATGCTTCCAATTACCACATGGCCCAAAGCCCAGAAATGGTTACGAATGCCAAACACATTTGTAAAAACAACAGCAACTTATAAATATTGGTGTAATGTGGGCACTTCTGCAATGACAAATGATGGTTTAAAAAACACATATTTGTTTAGTTTCAAGTCATTCTTCATTTTTATTTTATTCTAACAACGTGCTCAAGTTATAAACAACAGAAATATAAATAATAAAAATATGCAATTAAAGTGCTCAAAATGTATTTAGGCTCCCTTTTTAACTATTTTGCAACTCCCTACCTTAATATAATTTATTTAAAGGGGAAAAGGTTTTGTTTGAAACCTTAACGTAGCTGTTTTGCTGTAAAGGTGAGTATCAACTCTCTGGCCACCCAACTTTTGGAAAAAGAAAAAAACTGTATTTGATTTAAACTATTGAGAATGATGTTTATCTGCCCTTTTATTAGCTCTCAAAGATTTAAATAAGAATTTAGTATGTATGACTTCAAGAGACAGAAGTGAATTGCGCAGCTCATACGTTCATTGCCATATTTTCTCCTTTGTATCCCACATCAGCACAAATGAATTTTCTGCTGCACTGTCCCCTTTCGCGTCGCTCACTGTCAAAAACAAATAGAGCTATTATGTAACCAGAATAACATTTTAACTCTCCCAATGGCCACGTAAAGTGAGCTGACTCTCAGAGTCAACATTGCTGGGGTCCCCTGGCTAAAATTCCTAGGAAAATGAAAAAAGCACTTAAGCTTATTTTTGTTTTTAAACATTTCCCCGTTTTTGATTTCCTGGGCTGCAGAGGAATTCAGCAGTGTCCTGGGTTGTGTGTGTTTTGTTTTCAAGATTAATAAATATGCAAACTGTAAGCAAATATTCCACATCCAAAAAAAAAGAGAAAGCAAGCCTCCTCCTGAGCCTGGAACTGAAGGCAACACTGTGCTGATGCTCCAGACCCTCAAGACCCATTGCTATTGATAAGTAGGTCTTCGAGACTGATAACTATTTTGGACAGCAATAAAATAACAGCAGCAGCAGCAACACTCTCAATATATTTTGTTCCATTCTTAGATCTGATAAAGCTGTAAGCAGCAGTAGGAAGCTTACTTTGCACAGCACTCATTTTATTAGCAAAAAAATAAAACACAGAAAAAGTTTACTAAAGTCATAACATTTTTTGGATAACAGGATTTTTTTTCTTTGACTGCTGTACAAAAACTTTGTGTTTTACTGAAAATCACACCCTTGCACTGAATTTCAGCAAAGTACCAGAGATCAGTTCTGCTGTGGATATATATTAAGCTTTGGACAGGCTGAACTATTGACCTCTCTTGCCACTAAAATATCACTTAATCAGAAAACTGAGCTGTTCGCTGTTACCCAGGAGCAGCAGCCAATGTGACCAAATAACTTCTACTTTATAGCTGCCTGAGCAGGTGGGGTGACCAAGTTGAGACCACAACGCACCCTCAAAAGCCTCCTGAAGGAAAGGCAGAGCAGGCACCCGACATACTCCAAAGGAACCTAACCCAACCCGAAACCCACCCAAAGTAACCTAGATACTGCTACTGCCTCAAGTGCTGCCCATGGCCTTTGGTTTGGGCTTGAAAATGCTGGTGAGGCAATTAAAGTGAGCAACTATGCTGGGCTCCATGAAAAGAGCTGCCCATGTTGGGTGCACTGCCTGCTGTGGTGGGGAGGCAGGAGCCCTCTGCACCTGTAATCATAGAATCGTAGAATGCTTAAGGTTGGAAGGGACCTCTAGAGATCATCTAGTCCAACCCCCCTGCACACGCAGGGACCCCCAGAGCACGTGGCACAGGGTGGCATCCAAGCGGGTTTTGAAGATCTCCAGAGAAGGAGACTCCACAACCTCTCTGGGCAGCCTGTTCCAGTGCTCTGTCACCCTCACTGTTAAGAAATTTTTCCTTAAGTTCCTGTGGAACTTCTGATGCTTCAGTTTCCAGCCACTTCCTCTAGTTCTGTCGGTGGCCACCACTGAAAAGAGGCCAGCACCCTCCTCCTCACTGCCTCACTGATTAAATCCCCTCTCAGCCTTTTCTTCTCCAGGCTGAACAGGCCCAGCTCCCTCAGTCTTTCCTCGTAGGGCTGTGCCCGGGGCACCCAGAGACACCCTCGAGCCCTCAGCAAACACTTCAGCTGCGCTTAAAAGTGGAAACCAAAGGAGTGCAGTCTGAAGGATAGTGGACAAAAATAATATTTTTACTCAACATGTTTTTGTTTTAGTGTTTAACACTCCACCATGTCCTATATCCCACTGCTCAGCCCTGACATTGACATCAGACACATAGGACTGCAAACTGACAAAACAACATACAAGTTTTTCATGTAAAATGCAGTGATTTCGCTTCAACACACAAAAGATTAGCCAGGAAATCCCAGTTACGCAGACTGATTTTTGAAGGACTTTTAACTAATGAAAGAATTATCTGTTTATTAGAAATCAATTGTGTTTAGCATCATTGGAAACATTTCCTGAACAAGTCACCAGATGTTGTTTTCGCTATTAGGAAGACAGAAATACTCTAAACACCTCATAATAAAAGTGTGTGTCTGAAAGGGAGATGAGTACAGGCATTGCTCAAATTGTTCAAAGGTAGGATACATCTGCAGCAAAACACAGCCGAATAGATCAATAGTATGCTATTATGAAATATCATGAAATTATAAATACTAAATAAATTATAGGAAAAAAATCATTTGTATTATTTATTCCAACATAATGCTAATCCCTAGCTCTAGATATAAAATAAACAAAAGGTAGAATGCTAACCTATTCTTATTGATGGGTCTGTGATGTAGCTATCACTGGTAGTGGGCACATAAACATTAAAAACTCATCAGATCAATGCTCAGTAATGTGTGCTTTTTAATCCATACAGAGAGCAGTCAAAATTCATTCTGAAAATTCATTTTTTTCCCATTACTCCATTTCACATAATCAATTATAATTTGTTTCAAAATTTGAACTAATACTCGCAAAACTTATGGAAAGACAAAATTGAGAAAGAACATTGACAGAAAAGAGAATAAGGATATCTGTCTGAAGAATAAGTGATCTTGTCAGTAGCAAGAATTAGGAATAATTGAAGAATCTTCAGAAAGAAGATATTGCTGCAGAGATGTCATCTAATATAGCAGAGTAAATCATCTGCCAGTCACTAGTACAATACTAGTAGCAAAAGGGATTGCAGTGTTAGCTATTTCATTATTAGCTTTACCCTCTCTTATAAATCTTTTCAGAAGTGACTAATTTTTGTTTGTGGTTTGCCTTCCAAGAGCAAATATAAAAAACTACCAAACAGCAACTGGCTTCAATTTCTTATTGCTTGAAGGCCATTGCAGTTGCCTTGCAGAAGTCTTGGGAAGAAAAGCAGCCGTTGTCTTCGTGGTCAGAGAGGTGACAAGGAAGCCCAGAGAGATACTTCTCTCTGGATGTGGGCTGATCCCATTAAGGAGCCATTCTCTGATGTAGAAGAAATTCTCCAGCCTCACTAAAACTTTGCTGACTCAATTTTTCTAAAGAAAAATGGTTAATATCAACATACTTTTATGTATTAATGTATACATTTTATGTGTTAATGCATATTTTATGTATTAACAATAGTATACTTTTAAGCATACTGTATACAATTTACCTTTATGGAATATAATGAACCAGTTATACTGCAAGGCAAACACTTTGAGATTTTATTGAGAAAATAATCCTGTCACAAAAGTTTGGATTTTTCTTCTGAAGAATTCTCTTTTTTTGATTTATTTTGATTCCTAGCAAATTGAGTTAAAAATTTGCCACAAAGCAAATTAGATTTTGGTGCCTTATATGTGAGCATTAAAGGAATAATAATAATGATAATAAACAGCAGCCACAACTCCTTGTTTCCCCTGCTTTCTGAAAAGATGTCAAACTTCTCATAAATCATTACCTCCTTTTTTTTTTCCTTCCCCATTAGAAAGTTTGTGTCTGTCATAAACACTGCGTAAATAAAATTATATTTTTGAAGTGCTGGGAAAAAAAAGCTTTTTGGATTTGTTAATCTTGGCTCACTCTCTTTAAAACAGGGGCTGTTTCAGATTTCTAATGTACTTTTTCAAAACAATGTCTAAAATGATTCAGAACAATAAATCAATGCTTTAACCTTACTTAGATCTCAACAGCTGTCATCTGAACTGAGATGAGTACAAAAATCTTTTCACTTTACAGGAGAGAGAGAGACAAAATTAAAAATAAGATTCCAAATTTCAAAAATGCCTTCCGTTTCAGAAGGCCTCCAACTGACAGCTACTAGTTAAGGGATTAAATGATCAGCATGTTCATTTTACAAATATTATTATGCCCAAATTCAAAATAAAACAAAAACATACTGGCTAATTTTCAGGGATTTATACCTATTGCCGTAGCCCAATAGAGGATACTTGCAGTAGTAGCTTGCCATGCCAACACCAACTTTTTCCTTGAGTAAACAATGAATGATCATATACGCTTAGATAAGAACTAGAACAGATGTCCACAGAGGTCATCTCTCACTGTCATCTGCCCAACAGATGACCAGTGTCAGGAAAAAAAAAAAAAGGCTTTATTTATCTATTTTATACATACACACATGTACATACAAACAATGCATGGGAGAGGACGTCACTGCCACTCTTCCTTCTTAGTACTTTACCTCTGTTTTGAATATGTGCTTACCGGCACTCTCTGATATACCTAACACACTGCAGACTTTCAAATACTACAAACCAGGCCCTAAAAATACTGAGATTAGAAAAAAAAAAATCACTATTTAACTTCCTTTTATTTGCCTCCTGGTTTGGCCTACCTACAAATTTTTTCTTCTGTAACCATGAAAGGTAGGTATTATTTTCTTTTTTATAAAAGCTGAGATTAAAATAAGTAGCTTTACAAAGCACAGCATCTAACACAAGTTACCAATGCTTAAACTTCGTGATGCTGGAGATAAAGAGGCACTCTAAAAACCTGAGGCAGGCAGCAAGTTTCTGCAGCACTGATGTTTGCGATGATGGTAAGTAAAGGGAAAAGGGAGGAGACTGTTAATATTTCCATGAAGTTTGCCATGGACTCTGGCAGGCCATGCATACCCTCTTTGAAAAAGAAAAAAAAACAAACCCGTAAGGAAACAGCTTCTTTGTAAAATGCTGTTTCTTAAACAGACTCTTTTTCCATGCAAGTTTCTTTAAATAAAAATGTATTCAAAATGTGAGCACAACCATGAAGTGGAAAGCAGGCAGATTGTCCTTTCCAGAAGTAGAGGTTTCTGTCTTTTCATAAAGAGAAGGACAAGATTTTCTTAATCTTTCCACAGTGTAGGTTGTTAACCCAGCTCCCACAGAGAGTAAACAGGAACCAAGACCAGGCAAAATGGGAAACATGGAGAAAACAAATGCACATTGGCTCAAACGCAGTTGGATTCCTCGGGTGCCAAGGGAAACCTTAAGTTTAATTGCAGCCAACAAACCCACGAAATCACCAAGCAGGAGAGAGCAAGAAGGAGCAAACTCACCTGCACATTTGGTTCTGGTGATGAGCGGAGGTCCCGGCTGCCCAGTTCCTCCTTCTCCTGGTCTGGTGAGCAGCACCCGAATCTCGTATTCGGTATCTGGGTCCAAGTGCCAGAGTTTGTATGTCGGTGCGTTGACAGCGTGGGTTTCCGTCCAGGTGCCCGACGTCATGCGGTACTCCACTTCTTTCAGAATGATGGGTCCATCGCCGATGATGGAGTTGGCATTGAGCTGGATCAGCAGGTATGTAGGCCCCACACCAAGCAGCTGCGGGGGTGCTATGGGCCGGGGTGGCTCTGTTGGAGACACAAAGGAAGAAAATGCCAGCAATAAAACAAAAGCTGGAAAAGTCATTAAGAGGAGGACTCTTTCAGCATGAAGTTGTCAGGTTTTCATCAGCAGAGATCTAAAAACTTGAAAGCAAAAAATCAAAGCTACATCAGCCTAAGACAACCTGAGGAGAATTTCAGTTGATGGAAATGAGTGGAGCACTGGCAGCACCTCGGCAACATTATTTTTCCAATTTAAAAAGCTGGGTTGGGAACTCACAAAACCCTAATCTGATTTTTAAACTGGTATTTCGCAACATGTTTCCTAAAAAAAAAAAAAAAAAACTGTGTTAACGTTCATAAATGTATTTTAACAGACCAATAATTCAAGATTTTGAGAAATGTAACTGTTCACTTTTTTTTTTTTTGCTGAAAGAACTCATGTACAGAAATAGTTGCCAATAGCGTTATATGCTAATCCTGTAGAGAATATCTGAAAAATGAGTATCACTGCAGTTCATTTGAAATCCACCAGATGCAATTACTGTAAAAGAGACGGATACACATCAAAGGAATTCAGAATAACTCAGAACTGAGCAAAATTGGCTGGAGAATGACAAAATAAAGATAGTAACAACATAAAAAACTACTTTATTCTTAAATGACTTGCTGCAAATTTGGCAATTGAAACAATAGGATGTATGATACCTTTTCTCTCCCTCTGTTCCAATCAGCCTCCCCCCGCCCAAATATTTCAACACACCTGCAAAGAGAAAAGGTTATGAAAGAGGCCAAAAGAGGAAGGTGAAATCTCTCTTACTCAAAGCAAGGTTTGCCTAAAGTAGTACATTGCCTGGGCGTGATTTATTTTAAGAAACAATCACCAGCAACATGTACTTTGCTAATAAAATGAATCCACTGATAAACGTGGAAGGTTCGTTTTTGTTCCAGATGGCTCATATTTCAACTAATTTGTTTCAGTTAATTAGGCAACAACGCTAAATTCAATGCACACAGGGGTTTTTTACGGCAGCGATGCAGAACTAACAACGTGGCAACTCTGAGCAGGTAGACAGAGCTGATGGCCAGGCCAAAAAATAACATCTAACTGCAGAGCATAACGTTTCCCTAGGCCTGTGCCCATCTCACCACCACTCCTTCTCTGCTCCCTCTCTATAACAAATGCTGGTGAAGGGAAGACTTGCACTTACTCTGCCTTTCAGGAATGACCACATTTATGTTATAAAAATAGTATAGGACAAGGCAGGACCTATAAGCCCTCTGTGATGGTCTCCAGACCTCCTTCTAAATCCTACCATCATTTCAGGGCAAACCTTGGGTGAGAATTCCCTGCTTTTCTGGATGCAGTAGTAAAGATTTCCCTCAAGAATTGGCTCCTAACAGAAAATATACCAACCACATAAGCAAGCAAGCAAGTTTCCCACATTTTGCCACAAAAGCATCTCTTACTGACCTTTCTTCTAAATGAGCTGCCTATCAGACTATTCACTTTAGAGATGAGGGAACCTGTGAGCTCTCCATGATAGCCACCGGTGCAGCTTATTCTGTTCTCCCAGAGTAAAAAGGTGAATGCTCCCAGATGTCCCAATTTCTCATTTTGGATATACAATACTTCATAAAGTACCACCCTTAATTATTAACATCTTTTACCGCGTTTTGGCAAGAAAAAAGCATGTGAACTAATTTAGACCCCTACCTGAATCAAAGCCAGCAGTGCTTAATGAGGACTGTTTATTTGCTGTGGAACTAACACATTAAATGTCAAACTAATGAATTCTAAGGTCAATGTATATTATAGCAGAAAACATAAACGTTGATGGGATGACACGCTACCAAGTTCGAAACCCATTAAACATGAGACTGCATTTAGAAGCACACACTTTGATTAGGAGAGTGATTATTACAAGTAAAACCTCACATTAATGAGACTAATATATCATTGCATATTAAATTTTTATGTTAGAGGTAGAGCATATTCTTATATTAGCATATGTATTTTGTTTTTAAGCTCTTGAGGACAAGGAGACTTATTTATATAGTCTCTCCCTGTTCCAATAAATTATGCATGAATTTTAATCAGCAAACGAACAAGTAATTGTTCTGCAGCATTATTAATATTCTTTGTAATACAATATACTATCACAACCAGAGGTGTGGTGCCACTAGAAATCCCAAATGTACACTAAGTAGCAACTGAAGCATGCACTCCCAATCTACCAGATAAACTTTTCCAATGTAACCCAATTAACTTTCTATTAATTATTCTCATTTATTATTCTATAACCAGATCCATCAAATATCTCCAAAATATAATTTCAAATTGCATAATTTCTTTTTCTATATACAGTAACCTGAAACTTTTATGGCTTGAAAAAATACCATTAATTAAATCAGAAATAGGATCAAAGCCATTACTAATGTTTTGGTTACCATTTCCATAGCAAATATCCCTGTGTGCAGTACTGCTCTATCAATGGGTTTCTAGCACAATTAAGATCCTTCAAGGAAGTGGTGCTTCTGGCCTTTCATCCTAGTAATCTGGCTCCACCAAATAAATAATATAGTTATGGAGCATCCTGGAAAGACAGCCTGACCAAAATTAAAACCCTCTTATGCGTGGTATGAAAAGAAAAAAACGCCTGATAGTGAATCCCAAAGAAAGCCACTCTCAGAAATTCAGTCTGTCTTATAAAGGATATAAATACCTCAGCCCTCACTCAGGAGGAGTGAAAATTTTGGAGTTTAGAGTTTGGAATAGAGGTAGAGTCAGGGAAACTGCAGGTGAATAGGTAACATTTACCCTTTATTTCTGCTAAAACCAAACAAATCAACCCAAAACCCCTCAACTGCAGACAGGCAGTTCATGGCCAAAGTGCCATGCTTCTGGTTAGCAATCTTCAGTGAACACAATTCTACTTTTCTTAGCCATGAGCCTTTGCCATAATGATAGCCATAATGATTCTAAACAATGTTATACACAAAAATATTTCGACCTATGGATGGTTTATTAATTGGTCAGGAGAGTCACTGTTTCAGTAAGTGTTTCAAACATAGATGCAAATGGTTCAATTCCCTGCATGGTAAGCTACATTTCTTCCTTTGCTGAGCACAAACTTCAGAAACTAGTTTCAAGTGTGACTTGTTTAATTACAGACTCATTTTCTGACTATATTTTTAGCTTCTGCTTAAAGTTAGCAAATCTGATGAAATCCCTTCCAGTATGCATGGCCACTAACACCTCTGAAAGACTATATAAAAAGAGCACTTGTACATCTACAAGATATTAAAGACATGAAAGCATTTTCATGCATAGCATTTTGCAGTATTTGGCCAGTTCTGGTTTTGACATAAAATGCCCACGGCCAAATTAATCAAAAATTAAGTCTGACATTTCATCCGTACAAAGTTCCCATTCTGCTGAGCTACTAGCAGTACATTATGCTCACATCAGTATGTGTGTGACAGTATGCATTAAATGTACTGTGATATTTAGGCACTGGTGACTGGAATGAGCATGCATCAACCCCAGCTAGAAGGTTTCTTACAGTTAAAAAGTTGTGTCATATTCTTAAAATCAAACATTGCATGTAAATAACTATTTATCCATAGGCAGAAAAAACAGCAAGAAAAACCCATTAGTGTTATAACTATACGAACTAGCATGCATAAAATTTCCTATACTCTCAAGGAATCTACACATACTTTGCTGCTTAATATTATTCATCCAGTCTGGTTGACAAGAGCACTATGTGTCCTTCTGAAATGAACCAGCACCTAAATTTGAACTAAAGGAAGGAAGTTTCATTAGTATTCTAGTGGCAACCCTATTCTGTTAATGATGAGTTCAAAGCAGAGAAAAGAAATACTCAGGCCAAAACAGAACCTTACGTCTTCTTCCACGCTGGAGGAAAAGCCGACCCTGGAGGAAAAGCTGACCTTGGAGGCGCATCCAATAAAATCTTACTTATTTGTCCAAGCCACGTGTGATTGAATGTAAGATGAATCAACCACAGGACCCTCTTTCCTTGCCCACTTCTCAAAGGTTTGGGGGCTTTTGCTGGGTTACACAGTGTGGTTACACAGCCCAACCACCCGAGACAGGCACAGCCTTTCATCCCCAGGACACTCCACTTTCCCTCTCGCACACACAGACCTGGCACACACCAGCACCCTGCAAAGGTGCTCTGCTCACACATTCAACGTGGCCTTGTTCTGGGCACAGCACATGTTTAGTCTTCTTTACCAAACGCCTTACATGAAGCAATAGATTCAGTACGATAAAGGGTAACACCGGTTTAATTTAACACACAGATTTGGAATTATTCATAAAAGGCATAGCTTTTACAATTATTCCATGACAAAGTATTCCATGACAAAGTATTCATTTATTTAAAATGCCCAACAATATTAGCATCACCCCTCCAGAAATTAAAACCTGCATATGTCAAACTCTAAAGCCTTAAACTACAAAGAAAGTGGGTAAATAGTAAAAGAAAACCCTAAATTCTCTTTAATATTTCCTTAACTTAGGGAAAAAAAGAAAAAAGTACAGATAATACTGGATGCACAGGGAAGCACACCGATGATACCTCTGCAGGAAACTCAACATCGATTCAGCTCCCACCTAGATCAAAGTCATTTTTTCCTTCCAGGAAAATGGTTATTTCATACAAAGCTGTTCAGATACATCTGCACGTTGCTTTTAAGAACGAGCTTCCCAGGACACGAGGAAATACAGCCTGGGACACCCAAGGCCTCTGGAAGTGCAGAGGCTCAAGCGAAAATCCCTGCACACCATGAGCTGACCCTACAGCAGGCTCTTCTGGTGCCTCTGCCATGTGATCCAAGTGGCGCTGAGCAACTGCAGCATAGACCCAATGGCACCGAGCCGAACAGTGCGCAAGCAGGCTGCCAATTTTAGGCTCCATGAATACTATTTCAATACTCTTCTTACCCTAGAAGATTACATATGGTTTCAGGATTCAGACATTTTAAAAAAATATTGAAAGACTGAAGAACAGGGAATATTTGTTTAAAAGTTGGAGAAAACGTATGAGATTTAGCAGAAGGAATTATGACAGGCAAGTACTTGCATGGAAATAAAATTCTCAGTCTGAAAAGCTGGTTAATCCAAAGAAAAAAAAATGTATTAACAAGAAGCAGTGACTGAAGGCTTAAATTCAAATATGGTGTTGAGCCATAAATTTAACAGTGAGAATAATAACTGAATAATAATAACCAGTAATATTATAGGAACATCTACATTCTCTGAGTGTTCTCACTCAAGTCTGGATGCCTTCTAATAAATTATACTTCAAGGAAAAAAAAAAAAGACAGTAATAGTATGTAAGACTCCAAAGAAGCACAACTGGATGAAATGATGTGGTCATAAATAAGGTCACATAAAATGGGCTATGAAAAGTTCGAGCATAAGGACAAATGGAGTTGTTTTTTTTTTTTTTTCTAAGAAGAAATCCATAATCCCATGTGTGACACGGTATCTTTAATATGAAATAGAAATCTTTTTTGGCTGTTAAAGATGCTGATTCAACACTGTCAATACCTCTTGCCCTGTGTGCCAGCAAAACCTACACTGCCCGCTTACAAACAGAGGGGTCTGCCATGTGTTGGGGGGACAGCTACAGAAAGAAGCACCTACCTGATGAGGCATCCTCCTGCCAGTATTTCTAGCAATTAAAACCCAGGTTACTGCAGGGATTTAGGGATCTCAGCTGAAAGCATAGCGTTGACTAAAAGCACAAGCACCATGAACCTTTGAAGCACAGTAAATCTCTACAGTTTATTTCCAAATTCCCAACCAGATCAAGTTTTCAGCTGCTTTGAGCAATAACCAAGACTATACCTACAATCCAGTCTCGCAGCCTACACGTACCTCCTCTAGTGAGCAGTTAAGTCCTTACTGGCTTTGTTATATAATATACAGAAGACAACTAGATAAAAAGAAAAAACAAATTTAAAACAAAACAAAAACAAAACGAAGCCAAAACAAAACAGAAAAAAAACAACACCTAGGTATCAAAGAGATCTCTCAGTGCACTGAGGGCAGTTCTTCACTGGGAAATGAATATTCTATGGGCTTCAGGGGAAAAAAAAAAAGGAAAAAGAAAAACTGCTGACACTTCTTATTTATGATTTTTTTTCCTGCATTATTGACAACACATGTCTAGATGCACATTGCTTTGAGACCTTCAAGCCACTAATCAAAAACACACACGGGGAATCCAATAAACAAAAGCTGGATCAGGATAATCTTAACTAATCAATTCAAAGATGCGTGTGTACGAGTATTCTTAAGTAGAGAAAAGCCATTGTTACAGGCTCAGCCCGTGGGATTTTAGCTTATATTTCCCACTTAGCCATGCACCTTATTCCTGTGCCTAAGAAGGAGCGTAAGCATCAGCTTATCTTGCCCAGACGTATTACGCAGCAGCAGCACAGATCTGCTCCTGCCCACGAGACGCGCTGCTGCTGAAAAACACACACAGGGCACTTTGCAGTTGCTTCCGCGCTGCCTGTGAAAAGCAGATGGCGGGGCACGAGCTGCCCCTGCCGCGCCGCTCCGCTGCTGGTCCTGGGCAGCAGCCCGGGTGCGAAGGTGGCCAGGGCCTGCTGGAGGGGCCCTCTCCTGTGGCGGGTTGGTCTTAACCTGCCTACAACGGCTAGAATAACAACACACAGACCTTAGAGGGGTTTTTAAATCACCTCCGCTCAAGGTAGGGACTCACACAACAAACTCCGCACGAGCTGCAATTTAATCCCTTGCAGCGCTCACAGGCCCTGGACTTCTCCAGGCTTTAATGAATACCTTTCCAAGCCACTTCTTGGCTTCTCTGTTCATGAACTCAACTCTTGGTTTCACAACAAATTTTCCTTTCATTTTTGCAGTCATCAGAAACTCCCCTCTCCTCAAGTTTAACTCATTTGAACAGCACTTTTATTTTTCTACTCTGTTATTTTTTTAATAGAAAAGTTTCTATTGCTCCCACCTCTGTCTCGCAGCCACCACTCCGAGGAGAGCCATCATCGTGGCTTCCTGTAACTTGGGCAGGTTAAAGCACTTCTTGCTCAGAAGCACACCAAAAAAGAGCGAGCAAAAAACGTGGTCAGCAAGTAGCTGACTGTAACATATTACGCCACACAACAATTTCATAAAACTAGGTAGAAATTTGTAGGCTCTCATAGTTAAGAGTTCCAAATCACTGCGAGCCTCCTGTTACATGTTCCCAAAGATAATAAAAAGCTAATTCGAACTTATCTCAGCTGCTGTCCTGTGACTGTAAATGATGGCAGTCGTGCAGAGAAACTCAAACAGTTTGTGATCTAGCATGCTGCTGCAAAGCTTCAACTATTTTTCCAGCCCTGAATTCTTATACACTTATTTTCTATGACTCAAGAAACATTTTCTCCACAGCTTTAAAACACAATTTATCCCAACTGTCCAGTATCTGACACCTGCTGATAGTCCCAAGGTTGATACACAGTACCTACAAAATGTTACTATTTAATTAAAAGAGTTTGTCGCCTGGAACAAAAGAATTATTTCAAAGCAATAGCTCAGTGACCAGGTTGTATCAGTTGATTTATCCAATGCACATAAAATTTTCATTGTCTTTTATTATTTGAAATAGAGAAACTGAAATAACGTTTTAACCAAACATTCAAAAGTAAATATCCATAACAATAAAATTCAGGATATCCTATAAGGAATCACTAGGAAGAAAAAGAAAAGGAAAAAGAAACGGACAACAGTTTTGTTGGGATGCTGGCATATTTGACCATAACATCATTTCTAATTTTGAGTCCGCAAATGAGGAAACCGCATCACAAGTTCAGCAAATTACAGATTTGTCTTTGAGCACCTGCCTAATACATTGAGTCTATGTATTAAGTACAAAGTGTGCAAGATCATGCAGCTAAAATGTCTTTAATCTAAGTGACGCGGCAGTTACTGACCACCTAAAGTGCTGAAATAAGAAGAAATATTTCAACAGTGAAAACTGCTAACTTCTGCACAGTGATTTCATATCCTATGCATCACCATGGCATTTTATTCACCTTGATTTGAAACACCACTGTGTTCATTTTATTATCGTCCTTTAAATAAAAGGAACAGTGTGCAGCTTTAGTACTGTCAGCAAAAACGGTAAACAAGGTTAAGCTCGTGCTCAGCTTACACACACACAGAAAAGAGAGTTGTCCTAAAAATTGAAGCATGTCATCTCTCTACCCAACTTTTAAACAGAACACAGGCCTATTTATTAAGTGATAGTAGGTCATGCTACCCTGGGAATCAATTAGAAGAGTACGACATATTTTCCAGAAAGATTGCATTGTGGTAAAGACATTTATGCAGTACACATTCACACAGAAATAAAGAATAAAGAATACATATAAGAAAAAGCGGTAATGAGAAGACTTTCAAAACTTAAAATAGAGAGATAAAAAGAAAAAAGAAAAAGAAAAAAAAAGATGCTTATATAAATGAGTTACCTACAGAACCGACATAGGCAAAAGACTTGACTACAATGACTTTATTATCTATATGGGTAGCAATTTCCCTGAACTCTCAACATTGATATTATTTGTGCTAGGAAATGCTTTATGTGCTTCATTATCAGAAACCAGCAGGTTAAGAACAAGATGGGACATTCGACAATACTGCAAGCTCTGTGCATTTCCGCATGCCCTGAATGAGCAGATGTGGAACTAGATATTAGGGAAAGGGTACCTAAGAATGACAAAATATTCTTTTAGGAACTCCAGGACTTTCTTCTACCTTCACAGATATGTAATGAGAATATAATTTTCTCTTCCTTCTTTCTTCTCAACTATTCTCTTCTTTATTTTTTATTTCAAGTCTGAGCTTGCTTTACTTTTATATCTGTTATTGCTGTGCTCACATTTAGTTTATTACCTATACAAACAAACTAGGTATGGACACTCTAAAAGGTCTACATCCTAAAAACAAAACAAAAAAAAACAAAAAAAAAACAAAAAAACAAACACAAAAAACAAACAAACAAAAAAAACACACAAAAAATAGGGACATATTTGTATCAAATAAAAAGAAATATTAAATTACTTCAAATACCTGTAATAAAAATGGAGCAGTTCATTATAAATCAGATATGCAGCCTAGCTACATTTCTTACAGAAGGCGAAGCTTTCTTTTTAACAGGGAAAGGGTATGTGGAGCAGCGCAGCTGCCACCCAAGAGAAGTGCACAATGCCTGCACTTCCATGGACCCTCCTGTGTGATGTGCTTTCCCGTCCAGAAACATTTCAGAATGTCTCACTTGGAAAGATGCATTGCACCTGGAACAGAATTAATCCAAATTTTTGTTTCCACTTCCCTGCATGTCTTCTAAAGACAGAGAGAGCTTTCACATGTTATTGGGGCAGTGTCATGGCCATGGGGTTCAGCACTGCATGACACTCTTCAGAGAGTGCAACGTGTTGAACACATCGCTGTTCCAGAAGGGAGCTGAAATGCAAAAAGCCTGTAATTGAGGATGATCCTTGACATGGCTTAGGCTTCCTAACATTTGCAGATTCATTTAACAGTGATTACAGAAGCGTGTAAGAGGTATGTCATTCATTTCTCACTTCTCCAATCCTCCCCTATTCTGTCATATACCCGCTCACAGCTTCCATCCTGACAAAGCCACTCAATCCCTGGGATACCATTAGTATTTCTGGAATTGCTCAATGCCACACAAGACCTATTCAAGTCTTCACATCTGTCTGCCAGCTGCCCACGGGCCGTTTGCACATTTCAAGGCTAGGTGCCGTGTCACATGCTCGAGACCTCCACCAGCCTTGCACTCCTCTCACTTCCATTCCATCACCCCAGCAATACCCTGGGGCCCACCTTTCTTCTCCATTATTTTTCCTCCTTCCTGTTTTGGGCTATTTCCCTCACCAAATGCAGTGCCGAAAGATATGCACTACATGCATAGGTTGATATTTTCTGCAAACATTACCCCAGCCCTAGACCTTGACTCATGGAGGTGGGAGAGGAAAGAAAGCAGCTTGCACACTATATTGCCAAAGCAAGATGCACCAAGACCCTTAAAGATGCACAAGGAGCCAAGATAAATTTAGAAAGTTCCCCTCCAGATTGAAGGGCCATTTGAATATTGCAAGAAGAAGAATCAATAATAAGAATAATAAAACTTTTCCAAAGATTGTTAGTTAAAACATTTTCCATCAGCACTTCAATGCTACCAAAGAAAGTATGGATAATTTATTACATGGGTTATGTGGTAAAGATTACTTAGAAATTTTTGCTGTGCCCAGACTATTCAAGTCTGAAAAATAAAAAAATAAGAGAAGAAGAAAAAAAGACAGAATCTATCATCCTTCAGCAAACTTACTTTAATTTTGAAGGACTATTTCCTCATTCAAATCCATCTATTTCTATTCATGACACTTTTTTCAAGATATGTTGGGATGTTCCTACCAGCAATGTCTTTATATTCCCTATTGCAGGATGCCCAAATATTTCTTGCCAAAAATGCCAGAAGGCAGCGCACTGGAACGACAGAAAAACAGGGGCTGACTTCAGAAGGTGCTGAAAACCTCGCTTCAGCTTACACAGCGAACCAACAGGAACCAGGATGGACGCCTGCCTGGTTAATTCTTACACTGCCGTTTCACACTATAGATGCTCCTCCCCTGCTCACCATCCATCCTTCTCCCTCCCTTGCAGTACCCACATCTACTTTCATCAGATCCAAGCAAGTTTTGTCTTAAACTAGTCTCCTGGTTGTGTTGTGGAGGAAGAGGGGGTTTCCTGCTGTGCTAGGTCCCTGATTGTGCTCCCTGTGGAGTTGGACATGAGTCAGACTGGGCACAGAAGCAGCACCAGGAGCACAAGCTCAGGCGCCTAGGAGGGTGGAAAGGCAGGGCAAGGGCAGCAACTGCCTTTCAGTAGACATTTACAGTATGAGAACAAATTAACTCTTGAGAGGGCTCAAGAGAGGACAAGCTGGACTGAGTTTTTTTTAGTTGATCTAAAAAAATTGGGCTAAAAGAATATTTGTCGTTGAGAATGAAGGCAAATGGCCTTTGAAAATGAAGGCCTTCTCCAGAAGAGGGCAACGGTAGTGATTATAATCACTGAAAAACACCTACATGAGGAACAAATCAGGAGGCAAGGACTCTTCAGCCTGAAAAGATGATCTGTCATATGACAGAGCTGTACAAAATCACAACTTACTGGAGAAAGATACTGAAAAAGACAAAATAATTGAACCCTAATGCAGCAAATAGAGGTCATCAAATGAAGCTAGCAGAAGGCAAATTCACAAAGAAACAAAATAAAGTGGCCTTCATGCAAAGGAAGGTTTTAGACCCATGGAATGCTTTGCCAAAGAATGTTGTGGGTGCAAGAACATGACTTCAGTGTTGGTAAAAACAGAAATTTTGATGCTGAAAGCTGAATTGAAGATGTGAATCTCCAATATAGAACAAAATAAACAACAACTACCCTTCACTCAGGTACCTGAGTTGGATTCACAGCTTTTAATACCTGAAATCAATTCACTTATACTTAACAGCCAACTTACAAGAACATAATTTTCATTCATTTTGACTACTTTAACCTCTGTAAGCCTATTAAATATTTGATGAATTAACCTGAGAAAGTAACAGCTTATTATTCTTCTACTGTATGTTTTAATTCTTTAATATGATGCTATTCAGCAGCTCTTCAGCCTGAGCTAGCATGCTGAAAGTCTGAAAGTTCAGTAACTAGGACTGTGTATTCACAGAAAGAAAAGCAAACAAAACATAGAGAAATAATGAGGAAAGAAAAAAAATATTAGGGCAGAAATGGTAATTAAATTGGATGGTACTGCTTTCTTCTCCAAATACAACATCCACTATTAATAATATAGTTTATAATAATATACTATTATATTATTATACTAATACACTATTATGGAGATTGCTACCTTCAAAAATTAAACAGGTAAGCTATGTTATTTATCAAATTTAGATTGCCTGTGCATACAGACATTTTGTCTAAGAATGTGTTTGGCTGGTTCTGCATGCTGGATCAATCTACTAAGAGCATATTACAGCAGTACTTGGAGTCAAAACCAAAATCAGACGCCACCGCATTACTGTCTACACAAAAGGTAGCAATTCCTTAAAAAAAAAAAAAAAAGATATCAGTAACAAAAGTATGGCACCATGGGGAAAAATATTGCATAATTTTATCCGTAAGCTCTGTTGCCCATAATACATACAGCTAGTAACATTTTTTTTTTCAGGTATTCTAAATATTGCAAATCAGAACTGATTTTCATGAAGACAAATAAGCTATGACTTTTCATGCCAGATTCCAGAATCCTCCTGTCCTCCTTCAGCCTTCTGATATTTCAGAAATCTTTGGAGAAAATGTAGGTATACATACATATGCACATATATATATGAGCAAGCAGCAGGAAATCTCTCTCATATGACTTGCTACACGTCTCATAAATAAAAAAAATTCTGTCATACAGTTGTAAAACTGGTCAAGTTGCCCCACCAAACTCTACTTAAGCTGCTATATCTAGGTCCAAACACTTCTCTTGTTTTAAGAAATCTGTGTGTGTAATCCACCCTTATTCCAGTTTATGACAAGAAAGGCAAACTGGGTTTACAGAAACATTCAGAATATGGGTTTGTAATTTAGTAAGTCCCTTTGCAACTGTAAGAAGTCCCAACAATGCATTTTAACATTTTTTTAAAAAATCCCTCAAACTTTGCCTCTTTTGTTCAAAATAGCATTTTCTTTCAAAGACTAATTTATTCCAGGAAGTTTTGCCACAGAACTGAAACATCAACTATTAGCTAGACATATCTCTCTAAGTCTCTTGTGTCATCAGTTTGGCCTACCATCTTTTCCTCCCTTCTGAGGCTCATCTGTGGGATGGAAATGCTTTGACCTAATGTCTGTATCCAGTGCAAACTCAAAGAGTAAGTGACCATGAGCACAAAATTCATTCATCTCCAATCTTCTAATGTTCCCAAAGCAGGGCACACAAGTACAGGAAATCTGCTTTATTGCCAACCTCACTTACAGACAAGTAGATAGAGGTACCACACACTAATCTCACACACTCTTGCTCTATGATTTCCTAAATTCAGAGCCTGAGAAATTTGAAACAGCAACTTCTTATGCAAAAAACCTTCCTTCTCCTTGAGAATGCAGCAGGCCAGAGAATATAAATGGGGACTTAGGTATTTGGAGAGACCAAAACAATAAAAGATAAAAAAGGGCTTGGAGAAAGGGAGGCAGGGGAGAGAGGGAGGAAGGGAAACAGAGGGGGGAAAAGAGAGAGCGAGAGAGAGAGAAAGAGAGGGAGAGAGAGAAAGAGAGGGAGAGAGAGAAAGAGAGAGGGGAAGAGAGGAAGGGAGAGAGAGAGGAAGGGAGAGAGAGAGGAAGGGAGAGAGGAAGGAAGGAAGGAAAGAAGGAAGGAAGGAAGGAAAGGGGGAAAGGGAAAAAGA
>NW_010578799.1:193729-215992 GCF_000705375.1 Tinamus guttatus | reverse complement strand
GGTTAGAAAACTTGGGATAAAAAGGTATGAGAATTTCCAGATTAAGAGAAAGTAACAGTATTAGTATATCCAGAAGCATGGCTTACGAAGTAGGTGTAATAGCTACATCATACTTTTGACTCACACAACCAAAAATTTGCCAAACACTCCTGCTGTCCAAAAAGGCATTTAGACAAGATAACGATGTGAAGTGCCTGTTTTTCAGCACCTTCCACTGTTCCCCTCTGTTCTGTCAGTCAGTGAAACAAACATCAAAGACCCTTTGCAAGATGAGTTGACTCCTCAAACTTATTCAAAAGTTGTTCGAAGTGACCCCCCCATTGAACTGACCATCAGGGGGAAACTGAATTTTTGAGCACATTACAAAGTATAGTTAAAGCTAATTTGTCTAGCATTTAAGGAATTGATGGGGTTATGCCTAGAGGAAACAAAAAATCTACTATTCTTCTGAGAGAACTTAATATTGTGGGATAGAGGTATGGGTCATTGCACAGTTTGTACAAAAAGAGCTAACCTGTTTGCCAGCAGGGACTACACAAACAACACTGAGATATATGAAGAATTTTCTTCAGTCTACCAGCTACTGCTCTATATGTCATTAGATATGCATATTTTTAGGGAGGATCACACAATTTGCTGGATTTTATTAAAATCCCTGAAGAGATCACACACACAAGAGGCAAAAATACCAGAGACAGACTTACTTCCACCATAGGAATTGCTTCTGATGGTAAGGAAAGTCCAGTGAGGATAAAAAAGTTGAATATCATCACAAACAAATTCAACCAAAACAGCCATTAAAGTGCTTAAAGGAGACACCACTCAGAAAGTCAAAGCAAATACCAGAAATAAAATAACTTCACTTATTAACACACATACACATTTAGGTCAGCGTTATCAGGAGTTATTTCAACTCCTAGGAGAACAGTCAGAAGATAGTAGAGAAAAATATCTGGAGGAAAGCTGCCTTTCTTTTGTTTCCTGTTGCTAGCTTGGAGATATTAGGGACATGAAGGCAGTTCCATATTAGAGCTATAAATCAAGGTAGGTGTAGACCTCTCTTGCTTTGACTTCATCATACAGGAGCTTGATTTGGGCAGTATGAAAAAAATAAGAAAAGAAGAATACTGTATTCACCTACTGAAACCATCAAGCCTGTTTATAACTGTGATAAAGCTCAGAAACATATTAGTGGAATCTGGCATATAGTGAAGCTAGTCACAGATTATTAACAAACATTACAGTCAATGCAAATATTCTGGGCTTCTTTTCTGATATTTCTGCAGCTCCCTCTGATAGTGGTTTATAATATGCAAAGTTGACAAGGACTTGACCACAAATGTGATGAAAACTAACTTGTTTTTTGATGTAGAAAACAGAATCTGGCAAAAAGTATCAATAGACCTATATTCCAGTATTTTCTAACAGCTCTGAGGAATTAAATAGCATAAGAGTTTATTACAATGCAAGGATCTCTATTGATTAAAGAGGGTAATGCCATCTGGTACTGTAACTCAGAAAACATACACCCTTGTATATACTACATATATACCTCTGCCATTGGTAGAGGTGATGTTTTGGGGCACTTACTTTCTATGGTTCTATGATAAGTAGCAAAAGGAGCAGAGGGACTTTGAGAACATGATATATCTCCTCTCAAAGCAATTAAGAAGAAAGAAACTGTCAGTCTCTTCTTGTTCACTCTTACTTACACATCAGAGCTATTTTTCCTTCCATCATCATCTTAAAGTTCCAAAGCAGACAACTGCCAAGACCTCAACAAATTAGCTTCACAGAAATTGCCAATTTAGCAGCCATCAAAGGAAAATATAAACAGAGGATTAGACTGAAGGACCTATTCAAGAGGGTAAGTCAACTAACAGTAACAACAAGCTTCCTGTAAAAGGAAAGATGGAGGAAAGGGAGAGCTGCTCTTACGCTTACCCAGGAATGATAGCAATGCCATAGAAACCATCTAAAAATCAATACAACATAGCCGCTGAGCTCAAAGCTGAAGACTGTCAAAGTAAGGGCGAGACATAAAACTATTGACTGAAACTACACTTGGTAAATTGTTGCAATTGAATTAGAAATCCTATGCTAGTCTTATTATTGTAGAAAAAAAAAAAGAGTTGAAGTAGCTGAGACATGTCTCTCGATCTGTGGTAGTATGCCATAACTCCCAGGTCTCTGCCTTTAAAATAAAATTAAGAACTCAGTTGAAAGCACTTCTGTTAAAGCTCAAAACAATGATGTTTCAATATGATGTAAATAATACAACCAGAGATTTTCATTCCTAATGCTAACTTACAGACTCCTCATCAGAAAAGTGGAAGATGTGTCTACACCTATAACCACACTTTAGTACAGATGTGGTATATGCAAAGTTCTCTGCCATGTAACTAAACGCATGGACTTCAAAGCTTTGAGTTATTGGGCAACAACCACTGTTCTTTATCTCTTGCTCTTTAATAACAACTGTTGTCAATAAAGTTTGGCTTCTACAAACCAAAGACCTTATCATTACTCAAAATGCTCTGGAGGCAATACCCCAGCCATGACAAAGTAAATTGTGTCTCAGTGCATTTTTTTCCTCCTCTGGCTGTGCGAACACACAGATCAATACTCTTCAGTGTGAGGATTCTGCAGTGAAATTTTCATTTGCTACAAACAGCAACAAAAAGGCCCCAAGCATGCCCTGTCACTTTTGGTTTAGAAGGAAACGCACTAATAAACTCTTACCCCTGGGTCATCGTTGACAATGGGCAATACTATGCCAGCTCTTATTAAAGGCAATTCATATCAGTGGCCCAAAAATTTCCTTTAAAATTACCATCTTTTGTATCCATGTAGCAGGATGTCAGCTTTAAAGTGCCACTGAGATATAGGACCTGTCATTATGGTTAATTTTCAGTACAGTTTTAACACCAGGGTAGCTGATCCCCGAGGGTATGTTTTTTTGGCTAACAAGATTTATTTAGTGGTTATCCAGACAAACATGAAAATATATTACTGCATATTGTTTTTCAAATCTAACAGCGAGCAATAAATCCTATTGTAAGATATATATCTTTTTTTCTTTACCATGGTGTCAAATAGATGAAAATGTTTTTAGAATACTATTTTTCCCTTTGGAAAACAAGAATTTTAGCTTTATTTTTTTTATCTCTAATGTGGAAAAAGCACAAAGTAGTAAAGTAAAAATAGCATGAAAGTATAAAGCCAATATAGCTGTTGTGGGTAGAACTAGCTAACAAGTTCCATCTTAAGATGGTATTCTCTATTAAATGACTCAAGCTTCTCAGCAGAACAATATTCTGCTTTTAAAAAGACAGCACTCTGAAGTCCAATATGGTTACCTGCTTTTTGAAAGAAATAGTACTTTTAACACCTTTTTATTTCTCTTTTTTAATTATAAAAATGCAAATCTGTCATTTCCTGGAAAAAGATGTCCAATTTTCTTGCTTTCCTTACAGTAAGACAGAAGGACAGTTTTCATACCGTAAAAAGATTCATTATATTATGTTAGGATGAAGATTATCTTGCACTTTGCTGGACAAAAGAGCACATGTACAGAACAAAACAAACTGTTAACATATTGTCTAAATCTATATGTATGTTCAACAGCAGCCATTTTTCATTGGTGCTGCATAGAAGGTTTTAAATCTACTTGATCTCAACTGGTCTTCAAAGGAAAAAAAAGACGTCTGGCAGCCATTACAAAAATCAAATCTCTTAGTGCACTTACTATGTTCTCTTTACTGTACAAGCTGAGGATGATTTTGTTTCCCTGTCCCGGTTCCAGATACAATAACTGATCCCAGATGACTGCTGATTAAGTCATCTCTTGTGGGATCGATGGGTCAAGTGAGAGCCCTTTTGGACACCTCATACCTGCATTTACCTTGTCTGGCCAAACCAGCTGCTTGCCAGGCAGCAGCATCACAGACTCATTTTGAACACCACAGAACTTCTCCATCACACTCGGAAAGATTAAGCTTCACCACAAACCTAGAAAGCAGGTAAAGAGCGGAATTTTCCAGGGCATACAATTAGGCAAGGAGAGCCTTAATGATTTATCCCAAGGCAAAGAGCGAGTGAAATGAGAACTGAACTACATGTTCTTACGTTCAACCACAATTCTTTGTGAGTTGGTTTTCATGCTTCCAAAATACAAAAGGAATAAAATATATAGCCAGTGATACATCTCCATACACCAACAGGCTTCTGAATGAACTACATTGAAAAATATTCCAAGTGGAAAAGCAAGTTCTTCATTCTTTTTCCTTTTCTCCTACTCCACAGGTCAGAAATCATCACAGGCAAATCTCCGTAATACTTTCAGTCCTTGGATAAGGGGAAAGTTTAAAACTATTCTTATATAACTGTCTCCCCGGTAACAGAACAATGTGTTATTTGCTGTACTACCAGTCTGCTCAAGGCAATGGATTTTAAAAGCGAACCGACCTACAGCGGATTCTCTCATATCTGTAAAAATATTTATGAAATGTTAATCAGTTTGCACCTTAAGGTCAACAACCACCATCTACTGAATTGCATATGGGCAAGCTATATGCATTAAAAGATGAGGGATTTTATTGGGAGGCATTCTATGTTTAAAAAGTTAGAAATGTTGCTAACCACAGTCATGTTTTTTGACAGTTTCAGGAGCCTCATAGTGCTACATTTGTATAATCATTCCAGATGAAAGCGTAAGTAGAAAGTGCTGACATTAAGAGCATTTAATTGAATAAAACTGAGACTTTACCTCGAACAATAAGTTGAGCAAAATTTGACACTCCAGAACCTCTTTCTGACTGAGTTACACAGCGGTATAAATCCTGGTCAGTTTTTGTCACTTCTTGCAACTTAAAGGTAGCAGCAAATCTTCTGTGATTGATATTTTTAGTCTGAGCAACTGGAATATCTTCTCCATTTCTTCTCTGAAAATAAAAGAAACCAATGTATCTTGTAATACCATGACGTTTATCATGATCATCATACAAACAGCATGCAAAAAGACCCCAGATGCATCTCCTGGTGCCACCTCTCCTTGGTAGGAGAGCACACAGCACGTTAGGTCCCATCAAGAGATAGGCAGGTATCCCAAAGCATTTCAGAATCAAGTTTTGGTGGCAACTCGCACCAAACTGCACACTCCTTAACTGCCTAGGAAAGCCTAGAAGGAGCAGTTGCATTCCTGAGAAAATTCATTCAGTTTTAAAGTAGAATTGCAACAGACATATTGGTGTACTGTAAAAAGAAATTTAAACAACATAATAATAATGATAATAATAAAAATTTATCATAGAGAGATGGTACAAGTTTCCAGCAGCTATTTTTCAGCAACCAACCAATGTTTCCTTTTTAATGCTTACCTTTTTATCTATTCAAACTCAATAGCTTCTGAAATTGTACCTTAGGTATACTATGCAACATGTATCTAAAGCTCTAAAGCTATTTGAAATAAAAAGGGAGGGAAATGAACTTCTAAAACAGAACGAATACATCTAATTTAGAAAATGCTTACAGAGATCTGAAAAAATCAGAACCAAAAATTAGTGAAAAATTCAGTCCTTCTGAAGCTAACTAGGGCATGTGCCTGTCAAGCAGAAACAGATTTGCCATTTATGTGACACTTTCACCTGATCTCCACACACTTGAACTGAATTTCAATTTCAATAAAAAAATAGACCTCTCCCCTGAAATAAATGCAAGAAAAACTAATAACACAAGAAAATGCACACCACTGTCTTATCAGCACTGTCTTCTCCCTCCTGTGGACCAGCTACATGCTGTTATTCCCCAACCAGACAGCAGTTCCTGCACACTCAGCTTTGCTCAGTGCTCAGAAAGACATCCTCATTTCCCTTGTAACTGCATTGCCTGCTCCTTGGTACGCAACAAAATGTGACCTCCCACGGACCTCTTTAGCTCTAATCAACCCCTGAAACGAGGGATATCACTGAGGTCTTAGACTCGGCGCTACCTGTCAAACCTGAGAAGCAGCACTGCTGAGCTACAGAATTTCATAACCTGAGAGCCCGTGGCAAAATCCAGAGGGGAGAGAAGGGAAATGAGTTGTGCTGCATACATGGCTTGGCAAGCCTCTGTCACAGCCAGGAGCATTTCATGACACAGAAACACTTTATTTCATATCTACTGTTTGTGATCTTCACACGGGTTAATCACTTTAAACAGGTTCACTGTAGATTCGTAGGGGATTCAGCGTGGCTTCAAGCTCGCTCCAAGAAGTTTTTGTGTTAACTATTAATAAAAGTTAAACAGATGTATTTTAGCTTCTGCCATCTTTCTTGCAGCAGCCACAGAGTGCTGTTCCCAGGCATCACTGCAGCCCTTGGATGGAAATGCTTGTTAACACGATCCTGGCTGAGCGCTGCCTCCTTCTGTCTACAGATGTTCCACCACACAGACCTTGACATCACCCTCACTGGAGGCCATTGCGTTGGGGTGAGTCTTCCTCATCTCACGATGGCTGAAAAGACCTACTCAGTCTCCTCCTCTTTTCTTTTTGCCCTTTTTTTTTTTTTTTTTGCACCATTATGCCAGAAGTGCCACCAAGGGCTACCACTATACCTGGAGCAGGCTGAGCCCCTACCAGAGCAGAAAACACAGCAAGATGCCAAACATGAAAGCAAATCTCCAAAACAGAAAATAGCAGTTGCTTCTGAAGGGTACTCAGCTCCTCTCTACCTCAATACCCCCTGCCTTGACTGTCAAGGCCTACTTATTTTGTGGACATTATCTTGAGTGGTGCTTGCAGGCCAAGAGCAGCCTACGTTGTACACGTGCGAGTGGGGATCTACCATTGCTTAACCCAGCCATTCCAGGGCCTTACGTACTCCCTCCTCCCTCTCATAACCAGCAGAGTTAGGAAAGTTTGTTAACATTTTTAAAGCTTTGCACAAAAGAGAAGCCTCATTGGCTCAATGAAGTTCAATGAAGCTTCAATGAAGTTATTAGTCTGATACCATGCTAGATATGATAGTAATAACTCAGCTAATACAATGATTTTTGTTCCACCATGGGAGGAAAAAGTGAATATCAGAGACCCTTTCCTAAAATTAAGACCTTGCCTTCATTAAGTCCAGTGCTTTAAATCTTAATGTAAAGCTCTCAGACAGTAGTTGAGAAGCGTATCAAAAAACTTGCTTTGTAAAATAATTTACTCTCCAAAGCTGAAAACTTGCTTACTTCAGCTAGTTTACATGCTTAATGCTAAAGAAGTAAAGTGAACTAGGCTTCTAATTTAAAAAAAAATAAAAAAGCACTTTTAGAGCAATAAATCAAAAAAAAAAAAGGAATTTAAACAGCTTCACAGTTCTACTCCAACAGCAAAACCTAGGATTTTCTTTGCTATTTACATTAATGATTTCCTACTCCTTTATCTTACAAGGCTTAGAGTAGTTGCTTAAATTTCTCTGTATTAGGATTTTTCTTGTGAATCTAGCTGTGCAATTATATCTTCAAAGTCTATCTTCATGTACAGTTTACCCATTAAAATATTTTTCAGTCATTAAAATTATCAGAAGTTCAAACAGATGAGATTTCTCACTTAAAAATACATATTGAAGGAAATACCCTGCATTCGTTTCAATACGTCTGTCTTCTGCTGGTAAGCCATTAGGTAGTCAGAGTTCAGATACACTGTCATGATCTTTTAATTAAACTTTTCTTTTCAATGTCAGTGCACTACTACTGATTTTAAAAGAAAGGCAGCAGCGCTTGCTGCTTATTAGAGGGTTTCTGGCAGATACTGTTTCAATTTATGTCCTGCTCGCACTGAACAGAGCTTGAAAATGCTGCTCAATTAGGTTTTAAAAATTCAATTTAAAATTAATGTGTAGTTATACTAATAGGTAATGGCTGTACCCTGTGTTACCCTTGGTTCCTCCAGTCCCGTGCTGTCTGATTTGATAACCCTGAATTACTCATTTAGATGAGGTCACCAGTCAGATTTTTTTTTCTTCCCTGAAAAGAACTGTGAGCCTCACAAAGAACTACACGCTGTAAACACTTGATTAAAAGATATGTAAATGTGTAAAAAAGCCTCCCTTAATCCTGGAATTTCAGGCTTTGAAATCTGTGACATTAAACCTAACATTGTTTTCAGGCAGGAATTTATTTTACGGCAATGGCACTAGAATATCTATATTAAAAAACAGAGAGTAATGTCTACTCAGTTTAAAAAGAAAGCAGGCAAACTATCAATTAGCCTTAAAATTCCTCTCTCCTCTCTCTTGAAAGAAATCGAGCATTTAATAAACGTGAAATGGACCATTAGGGGATCTTTCAGAAGCTGAATCTAACCCGAAACATCTGAATTCTAATATGGTAGATCTTAGGTGTATTTTTAATTTTCTCATAGATTTAAAACCTATTTGCTCTTCCAAATTTTTAAAGTTCAAAAGCTTTTTTTTTTTAAAGTGACAATATGATACCATAAATTTCCATGTTGATGTCCAACATGTTTTCTTTCTTTCTTTTTTTTTTCTTTTTAATGCTAGTGATTTTTATCAGCCTGGACAGTTAAATTTCACACATCCCTGTCCTCTCTTTAGCCTAAACACCTTAAAACAAGTTTTCTACACTGCTAATATTAACAGCCAACGCTGTTTCTTCTGCTAGACTCTCGGCTCCAGAGAGCAGGAGATGTCAACACTTGGGCTGCAGCTGCCCACGTGTGGCTTTGGCAGCCAGTCTCCCTTCAGCAGCTCCCCGCTGCCTCCCTCTTCGCCTTCCCTTGTATATTCCTGCATAAAACTCTTCAGGAAAATAGCCTTCCTGGATTAATAATATTAGAGCTGCTGAGGTGGATTGGTTCGTCAGCGAATTCAATGCTCAGCCACAAAGCCCATGGGGGATGTGTTTTCACGATGCTGTCCCAAATCCAAGATGGGATGACCACTTGGTGTGACGGAAGAAGAGCAGGACACACTGCCACCAGGAGTCTGGGGACTGGCACCCATTGACAGCCAGGGGAGAAGGGAATTTGCAAAGAATACGCTCCAAAATTGTCACTGTGTAAAGTTAGAAATGCTTTTTTTTGTTGGTGATTTCTCTTTTTTGTGTATGAGGAAAAAGGCTTGAATGAGGACACTTTGCAGGTCACAGTGGGTGGACTCTGCTGAAAGACATTTTGGAAAAATGTAACAGAAATAAGCACCAAGGAAAAAAATAGACAAAACAACAACAACAACAACAAAGTACAAATAACAGCTAAAATTCATTTTACGTGTGTATTGCTGTCTGGCACTTTGTGACACACACTGAACATGTTTTTACGGCATTTAAAGTACAATCTCCAAACCAAGGCAGGTCTACAGAAAGTAGAACTACCAGAAAAATCTTGTTAAATACAATGTGCTTCACAAATGTCTTAGTGTATTCTTGAATCTTTAAAACTTTGACTGACATGTAAAATTACTTACCATAAGGAGAAAATGAAGTCATTTTTTTTCCTCAGTTAAAAAAGAGAAAATGAGTGAACAACTGGGACTTTTCAACTGATTTTATTCACAACTATGTGATTTTAGTCTAAGCAATACATATTTCAAATGGAACAAGAGCTAGAAATGTACTTGTTTGGAAAATATGCCTAGAAAGCCCAGTCTTTTCTTAGTATGCAATTTGAGGTGAATTGGCTACTGTCTTTTTCTTTTTAACAGGAGAAAGCAAGAAATGCAGAACGTAACCTGCTATAACTTGCTAGTCTCTCCAAATTCAACATAGCACTGGATGATCCTTTCCAAAGAACCATGTGTTCACTTATTAGCACTGCTTTTATTAATGAAAATATAAACTAAAATTTTTGAATAAATAAGAGAAGACTAATTCTGTCCATCATACTACAACCATAAAGAAAAATTCAAGATCAATTTTAATGCCTTAGACTTGCAAGCACTCTTCTGTTATTCAATCTTGCTCAGTTAGAAGTATCTCAGTTCCCCCCATACTGCACTGAACTTCCCATTGAATAAAGTAACGGTTCTCATGAAATAATCCAATTCAGAGCCATCTGGCCCTTCATAGGTGGCAATCCTAACTTACTTTAATATAATAAAATTCAATGGAGTAAGAATAGCAAAATCCATTCTTCAGTGTCCTCAGCCATTCCATTACATGAATAAAATTCACGGTTGTTTTCTCTAGACAGTTTAAAGAGAGTCTATTTTAAATCTAATCCAACACATGTAACAAAATATATACTTTAAAAATGAATTTTCAGAAGGCTATAGTTTGTGAATTCAGAATTTTCTTTAAAATAACAGCATACACTGAAATACAAGTGTTGGACACTGACTGAAGGTCGGTATCACCTTGAGCAGAGCACACCTAACTACGGCATTCATCTTGTCAGTTTTAAAAAATCTGATTAGTTATGAAAGGACAGTGATGGAAAGAATTTGCAAAAAAATTACTGAAGACCAGTATTACACAGCAGAGTTCTTTGAAAAAATCTCAAAAAATCGTTTCTAAAGGAAGCCAAGTGTAGCAGATGACTTTATCATTTTGTATTTCATAAAGTCTCACAGCTATTTGAGCAAACTAGGGCATGGGGTTCCCTATAGCACTTCACTCTGCTGAGAAGGAAGCCAACTGAATGCAAGGGTTAATAGACAAGACTTAAAGGACACAACGGTCAGGGAGTTTGTAGCAGCACATTTTTATGAGATTTATCTTAATTTTATGCATATGATTTTCACAGGTATAAACTCTGAATGCTACAAGAAATACTATCATGACTTTATGCAGTGAGCAAAACCCCAAACCATTTCAAGTTGAAATATACTGCAACAGCAGACTGCAAAATGGCAGCAGGATTTAAAAAAAAAAAAAAAAGAAAGAAAAAAACCTACATGTTACATATGGTCATGACCTGACTGGCAGCAGCATCCTAGGAGGATCAAGCAGCAGAGCTCCCTGCGGGCTGATGCTCCAGCCTCAGCAGCAGCAGCAGCATCCCTAGAGGGGAGCTATGTGGATGATAACTCCGAAGATTCCAGTGTGAACGAAATGACCAGTAGCTACACGGGCTGGAGGACTAAGTTAACTGGGGCAGAATTAAATTACACCCAGCAGAATTACAGCATTGGGTGTTGTTGAAATTCAAAATGACGGGGGGATCTAGATGCCATGTTTATGTGAGGGAGACAGGGAGAATGGTTCATACAGGGTTAAATGTCATAGACCGCATCAAAGATGAATACAGCATGAAAGATTAAAAAAAAAGCCTTTGTGAAACAAGCAAGTTAGCAGGAGAATATCACATATGAACTTATGAATAGTGTATTTGTCACTGGTAGATATTCTTTATAGCAGTGGAGGAGTCAGTATTGTGTGATACAAAATAAACTAGAAATTAAACCACTTAAAAGTAGCTATGTATATGACCTTAAGCCGTCTTTTCATGCATCTTTGCAAAATATTTTAAAAAACAGTGTCTATCAAAGAGCAAATGAGCTGAGACAAGAATGTGAATCAAATAGACCAGGCACTGTAAATGATGAGAGCTGCCCTCTATGCTTCCAGATTCCATGGCTCGCTTTCAAAAACATATTTCCACAAGTAAAAGTAACCAAGAATGAGAAAATTCACAGTAATGATTTTTTTCTGCAATCTTTAAGTGCAACAAAAAAAAGGAACTTCTATGCAATTTGTCATTGTTAGCAATCAAGCCATTTCCCAGGCCAGATCCCCTAGAGTTGAATGGCATTTTACTGGCTGAGAAAGTAAGGTTGAGTATCAATATTCAATAATAGTTATGATTATAGTGGATTCTGCAGGGATTGAGCATAACAATGCTGTGAGAAAAGCAAATATGAGGATGATACTGAAGCATTTACGTCCAAGAAGGGCTTGAATCCAACTTCCATTCACAGCAAAAGAATTAAATAATCTAAAAGCCAGAATCATTTATTTTGACCCCTAACTTGATATTTTATATGTTTAAAAACCTCTTTTCACAAAGAATGGTGTGGCACAACTTCCATCCTAATAGAGGAAACATTGTCCTTTCAAAAACCAAACAACACAACATGAGAAAAACTCACACAGTGCTGTGTCCTTCAACCCACTCCTACACATGGAGGTTCTCAAACGCACTGTCCACTTTGAATTTCTTAATAGCACATTTGCCCTACACAGCGATCTACCTCAAGGCAACACCTTCGCATGCCATTAATAGGCCCTCCAATCCAAAGAGCTTTGAAGCTCTTATATATAGCTGTATTTAGCAAGAAAATCATTGAGAGGACCCTGAGAGTGAAACATCCAACTGCAGGAGAATAAAACCCAAATTCAAGATGCTGGTAAACAAGGCTTTTGGGGCTACACGAGTTTCCTGCAGAAAGGGAGCATCGTACAGCCGGCTGTTCGAGCCGTCACAGCCCGGGCAGGGAGCGATCCTTCATCAGCCGATAACAGTTGGTATTGCTGGGAGGTCAGCCCAACTCCATTGTTTTTACAGCAATTTGCATTTTATTTTCCATAATGCTTTTTAATTTCACTTTTTCAATTATTACTTTGAGGCAACTGCTTTAATTATCTCTTATTCCACAAGGAGCCGCGGCTTCCCCTGGCTGCGCTGATGAGCCTCTCCACAGGCCAAGGCAGCGTCAGCACCTACTGCTAGCACTGTCCCCCTTGCCACGATTCCCGGGACAATCTCCTCGGGATTACCAGTGGAGAATTAAACTTTTAAACACCCACGGTGCCCCCTCCCGATGTGAGACTCGCCAAAGCAAATGGCACCACTGGAGACCGTGGCAGAACGCGCTCGCCTGCAAAGCCGGAGCAAGCTGCTTTCCCTAATCCAATGCAACGGGAATGCAATGAGCAGCAATGATGGATGGACTCATTAGTGCCGCAGTTATCTCCAGCTGAACCAGGTGCCAAGACATATGGTTTAGCAGATGTTCCAGCAAAGGGCTCTATTCTCTGCACCGCACAAGTGTCCAGTTAAGCTGGACACCGATAAGACGCCGCAAATCGCGTTGGGCTTATGGGAGTCACAATTGCTCCCAGCTCAGGAAGCAGTTTAAACACAGCACCATTATGCAAAAAACCCTATTGCTCTGATATCCCAATTAGAGCCACAGAGCAAATGCTGAACAACGTGCACAACACTTTCTAGACTCTGCGTACCAAAATGTTATTTATTTTACTCAGCCGATTCTATTTCCACACCCAGTAATGAAAGGAAGCTTAAAACAGTGGAGGCTTTCTTCACACAATAGAAAAATCGAATGAGCAAACAGATTTTTTTCCCTTCAAGTGTTTGCATTTCAATGTTAGAATGTTCTATGTGTGCACTACTCTTCCAAATATTTAATATTTAACATGTATCCATCCAGAAACCAGGATTAATGTGATTCTTGTTTGCAAGGCTATTTATTGACATAACTCCACTGGAATGCATGGTATTTCAAAGGAACAAAACAGAATCAGAAAGGCCTCTAATTACACTAATTCAACAAAGCAAGGTAAACAACAAAGTAAGGTGCAAAAAATTTTAATAAATTAAATAAATATTCTTGAAAAAAGTTATGCTGGCTTCCTATATTAAAAAAATCAGCAAGAATTACTGTTACCTTTTGAAATCTTAAAGACAAAGCACCAAAAGTCATACATTTTCTCTTGAAAATGTCCCTTTGTGCAGGCAGAAATGGTCGGTTACCATCCTGGGCTTGTAGATTCCTATCATACAACCCATGTACCTCAGTGTATACAGTGGCACTGAACAACAAATGTTATTTTCTCTCTACAGAAGAAACTTCAAGAGGAGGAAAAAATATATATATTGAAGGGGGGAAAAAAAAACAGAATTATAATCAAAAGGTGTGAGGGTGGGCAAAAAGAGGATACGCACCAAGACTGAATCCATTTTAAAAGGAAAAATCAATACTCATTTCATTTCAAACAAAACCTACGGATTTTGACCCTCTTTCCGAATTTACCAGTGACTAGGGAGCACAAAGAAAATGCTTCAGTAAACAAGTGTAACAGATCTGATGCAATTTTATGCCCCCCCCTCCCTCCCCCAAAAAAGTAGAGCTGTATGTCTGTCCTTCTGCTTCCACAGCCGGTGTTTGCCCTCTCACAAAAGGTCTGCTTCAGATCCTCTTGTTCAACTAGTTCAATCTCTTTATCTATGCAAACATTTGTTTTATATTAATGCAGGTGCAACTTTTAAACGTCCTGTGTTATCTTTACTGCTTATCTTTCAATGTCAGAGCTCTGACTGGCCCAGACCTTGCTCCAGTGGGGCTGCAAAATGTAGGGTGGAGAGGGGGGATATGAAAGCGGACAGGAGACCAGATATAATCTAAAAACAAACAAGCAAGAATAAGAGCCTAAGTGCATGAAGGCCAGCAGAAGTTCAATACAATGTTAATTTCTATTCGTCTGAAATGTTTATAGAAATATATTTATAGAATATCATCTGAGCTGATGAAAAGGCTGGTGCCGCAGCAATAAACACGAAAGAATCAGTGCATTGAAATGCTGTACCATTTCTCATCTATTTTTAGTTTCAGCCACACAAAGGTATGTGCACTTAATTAAACAGAGAAAAACAGAAGCTTGCAAATGTGCATATACACAGCTCATCTAATGTGCTACCAGGGCTTTTTCCCAATAACTAAAAAATTAAAACGGACACAGGACACCACAATAGATCAAGCTCCGGAGATCTCTCTTACTTACGTTCACACTGCTATGAGTCCTCCTACCTGCTTCAGACCAATCATTCTCATCTTTTCCCGTGTGCTTATACAGTTTGGTGATTCAGACACGAATCAAGATTCAGGCTCGCACAGCGGTGGTGCTTCACCCAGGGCCTCACTGCACGATTGGCAACACTGGGTTTTGCTCCCCGCTGCCTAATTTACTTTAGCCCTTTCTAAAGCGAGGGCTTGGGAAAGCCAGACAGTACCAGTACATTTGCTAACGAAGGCCGTAACTGCAAAACTCTATTATTTCAAAGCAAGCAAATGGGACCGCAGAATATTGCAAATATAAAAAGTCCCAGTATCCCAGATCACATTTAAGATCTTCACTTATCCAGTAATATGTTTTTTAGCAGATTTTTTGTTGCTTTTTTATTTTTTAAAGGAATATCTTTTCTCTTTCAATAAAAATATAACAAAAAGCTATTTTCTTTAACACAATGTACTTCAAAAGCATCCTTTTTCACATTTCTTTTTCTTTTTTCTTTTCAGTGGCTTTTTTGTTATGAGAAAAATACATTCCTGGAATATTTCAGCTCAGGGTTCTCAAAAACAATTACTTAGGCATTTGATTTGATCTGCTGGCTGCTCCTTCCTGGATATTCAGACTTTGAAACTCTGGATGGTCAAAGGTTAAAGTGAAGCTCTTCCAAGTCACTTTGAAACCTCATAAGGCCACAAACTTATTCCCCCTGGCTTTTAGGGAAAAGAGTCAGTTTGCTATTGGTTTTGCACAGTGGGAGTAGTAACTTGCTATGTTAGCTGTTTAATAAAGGAAGTTGAGAGAACTATAGTTGGTGATTTTTTATGTTGGGAAAGCAGAACACATGAGGAATAACGAGGACGGAAGAAGAAATTCCCCTTTAAATCAGTGAATACTTGGCAGTGTTTAAGGGAAAATAGGAGTCTAAATCCAAACACGCACATTCAGTGGCAAGCTATCTTCAAGAATATCAGAGCCCTTCATAATAGCAGAATCATCCAAAGGTCGAAGGGAACATCCATTCCTCACCCAACAAAAGAATCATCTTTTATCTTTTCTCCTACCCATTTCTGTGATAGAAAACCCATACAAAACCCCATGAAGGGGCAAAACATATGTTTTCTGTGTTGTTGTGACTGCTAACTGGTCTCCTCAAGGGAGGGACAGTGAGACAGGGTAATCCGTCAAACTTATCTGCCTGCAAGGTGGGAGCAGCATGGAAGCGTTCCAGCTGGCTGCCTCCCTTGGGCCCTGCTGACCAATTTTCCATCGAAGGTGGTGCTTTACCTTGTTTTTTGCATGCTCCTATTGCTAGAGCCCTGCCTTTGATCTACTAATCCAGGTTAATTTTGCATGTTTTGTGCACTCAGAGTGTTCGCAATTGGACTCTTCTTCTTCAAAGACGATGTTTTATATTTGTTCTGATTAAACATGTTCCTACTCAAAGACGTGAAAACCAGGTAATCCCTACCGATAAGATACCCTTTTACTAAATGCAGTGTTGTCACTGCTAGATTTATGTAAGGGTTGGTATTGCAGCACATTTATCCCACCATATATTTTACCTAGCATCCAATTTTTCTAATCTCATTCTATCTGTTAAAAAGATACTCCCTTTGAAATTCCAAGTTTTGCACATTCCTATATGCAATTGTTGCTCAAGATCTGTCTGTCCCATTATCTCTTAAAACAGTTTTCAAGCAGATTGGGAGGAACTGATTATAGTTCCTTTTAAAGTATTATGCTTGCCAAAAATACATATAGCATAAAGTTCCAAAAGTGTATTGAAATATACACTAAAAAAAAAGTTCTGTTTCAAAGGGCACATTTGAAAAGCATTAGAAAGCAGAAAGCTCATACATATATCTTAAGCATCGACTCTTTGAAATGTGAAAGTCACACATAACTAAATTGAATTTTATCCATGCCAAGCTGCAAAATAACAATTTTAAAGGAGCAGGCATAAACTTTTGCAATAGACCAGTAGCTGGTCTACCTAACTGGAAGCAACCTGCCTACAAACCCTGAAGAAAGCTTAACAATTTTCTAGAGTGAGAAAAACCACTCTGGTTTTATTCGTCTTCTATATTAAACATACATACTCCCAATAATTATATACTGATGGAAGTTGACGTGTGACACCCCCCCCACACACACACACACAAACACCCTATGGCGAGTCACACACACAGAGCACGCAGCAGTTACTTTTATGCTCTTCCATTAAATACACTGTTGAGAAAATAAGATACACATATGCGTGCACATAGACACACACATTCCTTCTGCTACCCGCTTGTCCAAGGAATTAATTTTAATTTTTATGATAAAAATTATTCTTAAAATTATGACAGCTTATTGTTACATCTCTGTTTAACTAGACATCCAATGCTGATTACATGTATTTCTTGCTAATAAAATTTGCTGATTTCAGGTGGAGGCACTGATTTGAGGTAGAGAAGGATCACGAAAGGCTTAACGAAAAACATTAAACCAAGAAAAATGTTTATATGCTTCTCCATTTAATCAAATTTAAATTTTACTTAAACTAGTTTATATGCAGAAGAGAAAAGGCTTAGAAATTTAAATATCTCACCTCCAGAAACAACCTTATCCTCTAGCCAAAGAGACTTGGATGAGTTGGCCTTACCTGAAGCCATAACTTGTTATTCACTGCATCTCTCCCTGTAGCAATGCATTGAAATGTAGCATTCTGCCCTGCATTGACCTCTACATCTCCCAGCCTCAAGAAATGTGGAGATTTATCTGCAGAGGTGGAAAACAAAAATTACAAATAATTATTATTATTAAGAAAAAAGGTGCCAGCAATGTGACTATCTCCCAAAAGATGCATATTAAAACAACGTTTGGCTAAAAAACAGAAGCAGAAGAAAGAAAATGATTTGTTTCATCTCAGTTCAAGAAAAAACAGTGCTTCTAGTTCTTTCCCTTCTCTCTAGTGATTCTGCTACTTTACGTTGTACATGAATTATTATAAAGTCTTTCACAAATCAAAGCCAAAAGGAGGAGATCAAATGCCAAAATGTCAGTAGCACATTACAAAAATTATCCCAAAGTATTTCTATTGTATAAAATCTATCATACTGAGAAGAAGCCAATTAGCAGGATAGTGCTCATGTAAAAAGGTAGATATTACCCAGATTATTTGCAGTATAACTTTGAGTTCTATTGTATTAATGAAACTACATGTTCCACTGAATATAGCGTTTCAGTACAAACCTCTTCCCTATATTGACAAAGCCCCTAGGAAAGCTCTGTGGCACAAACACCAGAATGATTTTTTAGATACAAAAAAGCTGACAGACAAATGGGAGGAAAAGATTTTACTACAGCTACACAGCTGTAGATTTTACTAAAAGCTTTTACTAAAGATTTTACTAAAATCTTTTTATCAAAAAATCATTTTACTTTTTACTAAAGATTTTACTAAAAGATTTTACCAAAGCTACACAGCACTCACATCCCTTTCTCAAAAACTACTAGCTAAAACAGTAGTAGAAATACTATTACTTAGTACTTACAAAAATAAGCAAAAAAAGAGAGACAGCAATTTGGAATGAATGGGGTTTAGTCATCACTAACTAGAAAAGATCTTAACTGGCTACTGTATCATGCTGATAATCTCCTACCATGGCTGTAGTCAAGTGCTTTTTGTTTTGTCACTTATTTCAAACACAACGAAACAAAAACTGAGTCCAAGCAGAACGTTGCTGAGTGCAGAGATCATGCTGGCTGAAATGCCACAAGGTAGGTAACTCAAACACTCCCTTAAGTTTGGGAGCTTGTTGTTAAGCTCTATGCTCTTAACAGACGTGGAGGTAGAAGATGATAAAATGTGAGACTGCACTTGCAACTTGATTACTTGACATAACTCAGCCGATTTGGTCATAACCAACCATGATATTTTTGGAAAAAAAATAAATTACAAACCATGAGGTATACTACAATAAAATTATGTTTTAGAAAGGGGACACCTGGGCAAAATAAGGAAGAGTGGAATTGAACCAAATGAACAAGAAGCGCGGTGATAATAAATGACTGAAGTGCACATTATTGATTTCCTCCTCACACCTTTGTATTAGTACAACATTAGAATTCATCCAACTTCTGTTTGCACATGTGTAATTCTTCCCTGGGATTAAGCAGGGAAAGCAAATATAAAAGCCTGAAGCCTGCCTAAATAAATAAATAAATAAATAAAAGGAAAAAAGAGAAACAGGCATGAAATCTAACAAACCTCCAACATGCATCTGTCAAGTAAGTTTATTGTAATCAGTGAATTACACATTAACATTAAAACCCATTTTGATTATGTATAGCAACTATTTACAACTAAAATAAACAGTGCTGAAGAAAAGCTTTATTCTAAAGTATTCCATGAATACAAAAGAGTAAAAAAAAAAAAAAAAAAAAAACCCCTTTACCTAAGTAAATCACTACTACAATACTACATTTTCCCCTGGAAGTTGCAATAGAAATGCGATTGAAAGAACAAAGAACATCAGTGAACAAGTGATGAAAACTCAGCAGTCTACAGCACTATCAAATGTGTCCTGAAAAGACAGAGAAAAATGCAGCTCTTAATCATTACTTACCACAAGGGTAACTCAGAACCTGGATGTCATCAATGGCAATGTAGCCATTTCTCCCTTCTGAGACTTCAGCTTCAAATATTACCTGTCAAAATGAAAGAAAAAATGTTTACAACACTCATTTCTACAGAATTCCCACAATGGCAAGTGTGTAGATATAAGACACATTGCTTTTTCATTTAGTTGAAGTTCCTACTAGGCTTGACAACTGAATGGAATATTTATTACTTAATGTGTTGTACCATTCAAATACACAAATTTGGATTTGCTGCTTATGGCAGGCCAGAAAAGCATGTTTATTACCTCAGTTAATTGCATACTATTTTCACTCCCCTAAACATTTAAACACAATTCAATTCTGAAAAACACCATTACTTTTCAACATCACTACACAAATGGCCAACAATTTTAACAAAATCTGTATTCTTGGCGTGTCCACTTTTGTAACACTCCCCAGTGGCAACGAAAAGAGCTGTAGCGTGATGGTTTTGCAGTAGCAGTTAACTTCCTTCGTTATTCTGGTAAGGCAGTGAGGAACTTGCTGTGAGTGGAGCAAATGAAGAGATCACGTTCACATCCCAGCTTCTTGCCTCACTCCAAACAAGCAGTAACAAGAATCGGTTTTGGGTTGCTCTCAAGCACAGAGCTGCCTGTTGCTACAGATATGGCAAAACAGTATCAAACTGAACACAACAAATTCATTGTCAAGATTCATACTGCCTTGGTACAAAAAAGTATAGGGAGAGCAAGGGGACAGAAATCAGAAGTGAAAAAAAAAAAAAAAGGATTAAGCCTGAATCTCTAGGCTATATAGAAAGTATGAGAAAGAAAAGCACTAAAATTGTTTGATTAAAGCAAGGTGATAAAAACTTTCAGTAGAGATCTCCCAAAATAAGTAAGCCACCATTGATATCTTCTGCACAAGACAGTTGCACTACCTGCAGTCCTTTCAGGAGGTGATATCTCCCAATTCTCAGGGATACGGTAAGGGAGCAGTAAAGGCAAGAGACTGATAACCTGTCATACTCTGCAGGCAGGTGGGAGAAAGCCAGCCCCACCAAGCACCTTTCTCATCTTCTAACTGGGAGATCTCCCCCCTGCACCCACTTCAGAAGAAATGTTCATGGTGAATCCTGCACTTTCTTTAATCTCAAGAGAGTCCTATGTGCAAGTGGCTGCCAGCTGCCCCAACCTCTTGCAGCTTCTTTTGGACCTTTGCTTCACAAAAATTACTCTCTTCAGCAAAACACTTCGTGTTCACTCGACTTGCCTCTAAATCCTGCATCAGAAATTCCTCAGTGCTTATGATCCACTCACTCCACTTCCTCACCCACACATCCCAGACAGCGACAAAGTGCAATGCCTTTTCCCACCAAAGAAAAACTGCCAGAGAAAATTTGACTCAGAAAGGTGGATATGCGCATGCTCAAGACGTGAATCCACTAACTCATGCTCCTATGATAGGAAGAGAAGTGCAGGGCACATATACTTCGAGAGCACCAGGCTATAGTCCCTTTACCAACTTCTCCAGAACCTCTTGCTGAGGTTCTTTCTTCACTCTTTTTCCTTTTCATTTATACTCACCTCATTTGAATCACAGAAATCTCTTAATTCTCTTCATCCTCCTCCTCCTTTAATAGTACCACATTTAGAATGCGGAAGAAAAAAATAAATTGTTTATATAAAAGACAGCAATCTAAAATGCTAAGAAGTCAGAGCAGAAACTAAGGTATTTCTCTCTTTATCACATACACAAACTGTATTTGAGGAAAAAAAAAAACAGACATTTTGACTACCCTTTTCACCAAAGTAAGCTTATCCTCACGGATAAACTAGGGAGTGAATCCTGTCAGCTAGTCTGAATTGCTGTTCAGTTTACATTTATATAAATATGGCAAAAAATGCTTGTACTTTAGTTGAAAAAAGCAAATCAGATTATCACTCTAATAAAAAAAATTATTTGTCTATACAACTATAATTACACTTTCTCTTATTACAAATTTGATTGCATCTTCCTGTAGTATATTTTGAGACATATTTGCTTCATTTAATGGATAGGGTAGATTGATCGTTAGAAAACAATCAGGCTTGTACACAGAAGAGTTCTGGAGACAGTTATCCTGTCTCATCTGATACAGGAGTCAGTGAAATGAATGAGAATGGGAAATGTTGAAAAGCTCAGGTTAGCTAGATGCTTTTCAGAGGAATTAGATTTGACCCCTTGAATTTTCTGCAGAATTCCTATCTAGTGCTTGAATAGTTCCTTACACCACCCTTTTCCAAATAAAGTGATATGTCCTTGTTTATGAAGTACCTCAATTCAGACGCAAACAAAAATATGTCAAAAATACCTGTACTGGACATGCTTTTGTGTATTTAACAACATGCAGAGCATCTCTCTTCCATACATTTGCTCATTTCCTCCCCCAAAGCCATGCAAACATTTAAAGAATATAGTTTAATTCAGGCAAATCTACAGATCTATTATTGACAGCATTACAAAATGAACAAATGTGTTTATCTTTTACGTGACTGCCCTTAATAACTCACACCAGTGACAAATTAATCCCAGTCATTCTGCTATGCTATTTATGACTTTGTAGACTTCTATTGATGCTCTCAAGATCTTCTATTTAAGTTTAAAAAAATCCTGGATTACTTGGTCATTCATATAGTGACCACTCCCTTCCTCCAATTATCTTTTGTCTCCTTCTCTGAACCTCCTCCTAGTTAGTACTAACATCTCTCAGGATAAGGGTAGAACTAGTGCACAGTAATCAAGATGCTTTTTTGATCATCACTGGGCTACAGGCTGACCTTTTTATGAACCTTACGATCTTGTTGAGTGTGAATGGAAACTCAGAACCCATCGTTGTGTGTGTGAAATTAGGATTTTATACAGTGTGCCTTATTTTAT